>JAWPHD010013705.1:0-66353 GCA_037043455.1 Cyrtodaria siliqua | reverse complement strand
AAGTACTTCGTTTAATATATTATCATTGCTCTCCAATTTTCAATTCATCTTTCTTGCCCAAACATCTTCTAATGCTTATTGTTAGTAAGGTTCGCGGTCAAAAAATGTGAGGCAAGTTGTTTCTTTTGTCAGTGTTAAATCAGGAACGCAGCCATATATGAAAGACGGTCTATCACCAGAAAGTCTTGTAAGTAATCATATACAGTTCATCTTCTTTCATAGACCGAATCTTAAGGCAAACGTAGGGCCTATGCAATAAGCAGGCATAAACGTTAATTATGTTGTTTGTTCTCTACTTACCCTTATTGTTAACATTGGTAAGCGTTAAACATTTCCATTATTAAAATAAAATTCTAATTTTTAAACGATGTGTATATAAACAATTTGTGATGCAAAGGGTTTATTCTATAAAAGTGCAATTTGTTCCGCTGAAATTACCCTTCTGGACTTTGGTTTTGACCCTTTTTGTATGCCATGCACGCTCCTTAAAGTTTAACAAATGCCAATTTTTATATTTAAGGATATTTCTTTTATGCGTATTAATAAATAGTTGTAATTTGGCGCCATCTTGGACGCCATCTTGAATATCTCTGTATGTCCTTGACGTAAGTAAAAAAAATCATTTATTTATAAGCACTCCTTTCTTACAATTGTTTTTGATGTTATAATAATATCTGTTATAACCATAAAGTGTTGTCTCAGCACTGACTACGTTTGTATAGGTCAATTGTCATTTGTTGCACTCACTTGACCTTTGAACTACATTTGACCCCTCTAAATTATAAAAGGTGAACAGTTTGTAATTTTTTTTTTGAAGTTTAGACAAATACCATTTTATATTGAAGGATTTTTGATTTTAAATATTAATAGTTAAATACCTTGAATTATTTTAACATACTCACATTTTGCGCAATTAACAAATATGTATTGGTCGCCTCTTGGGAGCTTCGGATGTCTTCGGACTTAGGTGCAAATTTAAAATCGGATTTATTTATAAGAGACTAGATCTTACTATGGTGTTTGGTGTATATATAATGTGTATTATACCAACAAGGTGTTTGTCCCAGTTTCTACCCTTTGCTTTGTATAGTGAACTATCATTTGTTGCTACTTAGTTGACCTTTGACCTAGATTTGGACACGCACTAAATTATAAAAGATGAACCGTTTTAAAACTTTTTTAAAGTTTAACAAATGCCATTTTTAATTTAGCATATTTCTTTTAAATATAAAATACCTTAATTATTATTTTTTGAACATGTTGCACATTTTGCATAATTATATAAGTACGTTTTAATTTGGCGCCATCTTGGATATCTCTCGCATGTCCTCGACTTAGAGTCAAATTTAAATTCATTTATGTAAAGAACTCTTTCTTACAATTGTTTTGATGCATAATAGTGTGTGTTTATTCAAAGAATTGTTGTCCCAGCACTAACTTTTGAATAGTCAATTGTCATTTGTTGCACTAATTTGACCTTTTGACCTAGAATTTTGACCTAAATGATTAATGGTGTACAGTTTAGGAACATTTTTAAAATGTATTTTTAGCTTCCTCTGGGAATAATCAGTTCGTTGTATTACCATTTAGTAATACTGAGTTTTGAGGAAAAAATAGTCTCAACATTCAATGTTCAGTTTCATATAAGGGTTTTCTAAACAAAAGCGGCCATCTTGGACGCCATCTTGAATTGCACAAGTTAGTACCACTATTTCAGAATTTATGCCGGTAGTCCAAAAGCTTCAGACCATGCCGAACATTTGCATATATGACAGTGCTTGTTATACCTCGGGTCCGGGTAACCCCTTGAAATATGCGTCTTTTCAGATCATTGATGATCTACTTAGTAATATTAGTACTGGTAAAGAGAGAAAATGCACCTATAACTGTTTTCTTGCCATCATTTGCTTCCGTTACAATGTATCCCAGCGGCCTTTTCTCCAACTGACCGTTCCAATATTGTACCCTATTGTCAACCCTTTTAAGTTTGTGATGTAATAGCTTGCTCCTTTTATTCATCTTTATAATTTTTGTTTGTTTCTGAGGTCCTTGAATGCTACATTTCCTGTTCGACTTTTAAATTTACATCTGTTTCATACTCTTCGACCATATCGTTTCTAGTTAGGTGATTAAACCTCTAAAGGTCTCACTACAGAGTTTGCTCCCTTGCATGTGACTGTAGGATGATTCTTACACCATAACAAGTAGGGGGTGTGTTCTTCGGTTTGAGATATTTTTAAATAATTGCCTATGGATATTTGCTTTTCCTCTTGCAGGTGAGACGACAGCGATTAGACCGACACTGACTGCAAAATATGACGCATGTGTGGGTGCTCAAAATGCGTATGAGTTTAGGTGCAAACTCTTTAGTGAAAGCCGAAAAGAGTACCTTGCCTGACACCACTCACATTAAAAAAAAAAGTTGGGGCTATGTACCAGTTTTTGTGGATTGTAACAATGAGCAAGGCAATAACTACATTTTTCCAAAACAATAGTTTTAGACTGTAAATGTCACAATTGGACCTTTATTCCTAATGGCCAACTCAGCAAAATCGAAGTGTGGTGGTGTGGAGACCTAAACCATGTGTAAGACCACGCCTAGACACGTGGAAGGTAACTGCTTGTCAACCCTTTTAGTTGTGTGATGTCGCATACCATTACGTGGTGCGAGTATTAACTTTTCATACCCCATCCAACCCCTGCTCCAAGAAGCGAAAACGGGGTTGGCTGGGGTATGAAATAAAACCTTATTTTGACTTAAAAAGTTTGCAACATTGTAATATTAAACACATTTAATAAAGGCAGTTTTTTAAACAGGTATATCGACATTGTTTTCAGTAAAAAAAAGTTTTTTAAATTATCGTTTTTATTGTTGAATATATCCGTTATAAAATCCTTATAATATAAACTTTCCCATCGCTTAATGGAATTAAGGCGGGCCCACGTAATGTTTGGTTCTGTTTAATCATGTAATTACAGAAGTTGTGTTTTAATTTGACTATGCTTTGTGAACGCCACATTTCTTGTTCGACTTTTATACTTTAATTGTGCAATAGTATTGAGTTATTTTTAATTTATTTTTGTAGTATACAAAGTCCATTTTCATGTTTTTAAACGTTTTATATATGTTTTTGGTGTCGCATTCGCGTCTGTTTTCCTTGTAAGTTTTGTTTGTGTTTGGTTAACTGTGTCCTGTGAATGCCATACGTTCTCTGTTCTACACAGGACAAATGATGTGACATGTGCCACATATGTGTTACTTTCTTATTATTTGGATTTTTTCTTTCATATATAAATCATGTTATTTACATATGTGTCACATATGTACCATATATATTATCATGTTAAAATAATCCACCTGTGACACATATGAACTGTATACATATGTATTTCATATGAAACTAGTATGCATAAAATACATAAAGCATTTACAAACATGTTTTGCAGAATATTGTAGGAAAGATGATTTTTATTTATTTATTTTACATCTTGTGGCAGAGTTAGTTTGATTTATTTAAAATAAAAAACCTTAAATTATTAATTTCTGAAATGCTCACATTTTGGGTAATTAATAAATACTTGTAATTTGATGACGTCTTGGACGCCATCTTAAATATCTCTGTATGTCCTCAATTTAGGTCAAATTAAAAAACACAGTTGTTTTGGTGTATAATAATTTGTGTTATACCAAAACGTGTTGTCCCAGTACTAACTTTTGTATAGTCAATTGTTGCACTCATTTGACCTTTTGACCTAGATTTTGGCCCCTAAATTATAAAAGGTGAAGGTCTTTAAAATTTATTTTAAAGTTTAACAAATGACATTTTATATTTAAGCAATTTTCTTTTAAAATATAAAATACCTTGAATTATTATTTTTTGCACTTGCTCACATTTTACGTAATAATAAATACTTGTAATTTGGCGCCATCTTGGACGCCATCTTGGATATCTCTGCATGTCCTTAACTTAGGTCAAATTTAAAATCATTTATTTAAAGCACTCTTCCTTACAATTGTTTTGGTGAATAATCATGTGTGTTATATCAAAACTTGTTGGCCCAGTATTAACTTTTGTATAGTCAGATGTCAATTGTTGCACTAGTTTGACCTTTTGACCTAGATTTTGACCTCTAAATAATAATAAATCTAAAAAATTTTTTTTTTTTTTTTACTTCCTATGATATAATCAGTTAGTTTTATTACCATTTACTGGTTATTACTGAGTTTTTAGGGGGAAAAAATCCCTACATTCATTGTTCATTTTTATATCAGATTTTCTAAAACCAAGCCGCCATCTTGGACGCCATCTTGAATTGCGGAGCTAGTACCAAAATGTCAAATTTATGCCGATAGTCCCAAAACATTCAAACTATGCCGAACATTTTGATATATGACGGTGCTTCTTATACCTCGAGTCCGGGTACCTCCCAAAATATACCTGAAATTTGTTCTAATATACATGTACATGCCAAAATGCTTCTGTTAAATAATTCCAAGTTTAAAGTATAGATCCTACTCCGACATTCTAATCCTTTTAAAAGAAAACTTTATTTGAAAATCGGACACACATTTGTTGCGCTTCCAGTCATATAGAATTTTAATAGTGAAACGGAATTTATTGAATATTTATGTTAGATATAGGGGATGTGGAGGAGTATCTTTCATGTATCAGGAGGCTAAGTTATTTATTTTAAACTGCTCTGCGTGACACGAGGGGTAGGACGGGTCCTTGTAGCATCCGTGTTTATTTATACTCACTGTATTGGGTACAACATTTTAGCAAGTTTAAAAGACACCGAGGATGGGGTAATTTAAATCTGTAAACGAAGTTCATGTGGTCTGTTAGTACGGCATCTTTAGGCCACTGGTTTAGAAGACGGGCTCAGAATTTTGGCGTTGGGAGGAAAAGGTGTATATTTGTGCTTTCTGATAGCCTTTCACATATTCATTTCTTAGTATCATGCCTATTTTCTAATAACGTTGTGGCGATATTTGCGTTTTATACATCATGAAACTTTTGTATATTCCTTTCATTATAAATGAAAACAAACTGCCAACCCCTCAGATGTATTATATAAATATTACTACATACAACATGTAAGTTGTTATATTTAGGTAAATGTATTAACAGCTTTAACATCATATAGTAGCTATATACGAATGTATCATTGCAGTAGGTACAAACATCGAATATGAACTGCAGCACTTGCAGTTAACCAGAAACGCGCATTCAAACAACAACAGTGGGATACTGAACCGACAGTGGGATTATGTGCCGCCTTGGAACGGTTAATGACAAAAAGGCCACTTTGGTGGCACAGATGCTTAACCGGAATACTTTTGACCAAATTAATATAAATGGGTCATGGTTTCTTCCCGACACAATCGCCATCGCCAGGCTATATTACTAAACCTCTGACTAATAGATAGGATGGACAATTATTGACCCTTTGCGTAAAATTACTAACCATTTGTAAGGAATCGACCCAGTAACCACCTTTTTAGTTTCGTTCATTGATCCAGCTTTGAACGAGACGTGAACACGCTGAAAGGAAATTAGGTGGAAAATAATAAATTAATCAAATCAGATTACGACGCAATTGTTAATGCTACAGTAGTTAAGCCCCTCAATGAAACCGAGATGAATGAAAATGGCACCCACCCCCGTGATGAGTTGCCCGCTGACCACTCATACATAGCCGACCTTTGTATGGTCTTGTTAAAGGGACACATGGCAATCTTGAAGTACTTATCAATCTTTAAAATTAGCGACTCGATTTATTATTAATCCAGTATCATCTTAAAACCTGCTTTTTTTTTTTTTTTTTTTTTCTTTTTTTGTTGTTGTTGTTGTTTTATTGTTGTTTTTCTTATTTTCTCACATTTTTCTTTGATGGTCTCACTCTAATTGTATATGTGTAGGCTATAAACGTTGTACTGAATGTTTAATACTGAATAAAGTTATTATTATTACTATATAGTCAAATAAAAGACAACGGCATTTGTTTTTGTTATTCTACCATCGGTTTAAAAAAAAGTATTGTTGCAAAATAATCCGCAATTAGTGATATGTTTTGACATATTAATCTAATTATTGATACAATGATTTGCGCATATGCAAATTAAAGTTAGGTAGAATATTTAACGGGACGCCTTGGGTTTAAAAACAAAACATCAATACTGCCGTGTGTCCCTTTAAAGAGGACAATACACATACCCTGGATTTAGCCCATTGCCACAATTGATGAATCTATTTTATAAGCACGTATGATTCATCCCCAATGGTAAGCCGATTGTCTCCAAGGTCCTTGGTTACTCATATGTCTCAAAACCGAGTTCGATGGTGACCGACCTTTTGTGTCTGTTTAGATAATGAATGGATGGTATATTACATCACGTCGACACATTAAACATATTGTTGTGCGTCAGACATGCAAAACAGATTAAGGCATATACTAATAAAAACGAGTACATGTTATCTGAATAAAAGTAGGTATAAACGGCGAACAGGAAAATGTAGCATTCACAGAACACGGTCAACCAAAAACTCGCATTTGAAAACAAACAATAATCATAATAGAAGCACAAAACGCAACACCACATAGACAAAACGATTGACAATATGGGTACCGCCTTGTAACGGTCACTTACAAATGGCCAAAGGGGGTTTAAACCAGGTTCTTGGTGCACCAAACATCACTCTTGCCCTATTATACTCCTAGTTAAACAGGAAGGTGTAAATAAAGATTAATCAAAGACTCACTGGCTTGGCAAAAACGTGAGCAACAAGAGAATAAACTGTTAAGGTCATGACAAGAGGAGATACATACACTAAAAGTTGCCATCCCTTTCAGGATTTAAGTAGATATCATCAGAAGGTCCACAATATGTCCGGTCATCGCACAATAAAAATGGAAAAGCAAAGTGGCGAACTATAAATGGGGAAATCACATTGTTTCAAAATGATAGGGTAACTCTTTTTGGTAAAACTTTTAACAACAACCAGCAATAATAATAATAATAATAATAATAATAATAATAAAATTCCTTTCTATAGACATCTACAAACACTGGAACTCACTCTCCAAGCCACCGCGCGCTTGATTCCCTTCAAAAGGAGCTATCCACTTTACACAGCTATATTATAAGTCAGGGCCCATCCCAGTTGCACAGGGGTCGTCGAGATAAAACTATGTTCTAGTGTACACCATATCTCACTATTACCCTATTTTCATCCCAATAAACGGGACAAAGTAAATAATTAAACCGCATGGTTGGCCATACCTCTTTGATTGTGCGAAGACAGGATATATTGTGGCTTTCTAGGCTTTTGTTTTTCTATGTTCATATTTACCTATTCATTTATGTGAACGACTTTATAATTATTGCCTATTAATGCTGCATTGTTTGTTAGAGAATATAACCTGAAGGGGACATCTTTAGCGTCTCCATGGCTGATTGGTTAACGACGTTGTGTTGTAAACTTTCGCCTCTCACCGCTGCGGATTGAATCCCACAGGGAGCTCGACTTGTTTGTCTGTATGGTGTTTTACGTCATACTCAAAACATGTAATGTTATATACTAGTGTGACGGTCGATTTTTTGTGGTGGAGGCAGACCATCCACTCTTCCTGGGTAGAACCAGTACTGTACACCTCCCGCCATCCGTAAGAATCGACACTTCCTCACTTACAAGTCGAGCTTCCAGTGGGATTCGAACCCGCAGTGATGAGAGGCGAAGGTTTACAATGCAACGTCGTTATCCATTCGGCCACGGCGACACTCTGAGCTCGAATTGTAAGTGAGGAAGTGTCGATACTTACGGATGGCGGGAGATGTACAGTACTGGTTCTACACAGGAAAACTAGGTGGTCTGCCTCTACCACAAAAAAAATCGACCGTCGTATATAACCTTACATGTGTTGAAAATGACGTGAAACACCATAGAAACAAAACAATTTTTATTTACACTGTCCCTTTTATTGGGATGACAATAGGCTAAGAGTGAGATCTGATACACCCTAGAACCTGGTTTAAACCCCAGCGGCCTTTTTTGCCACTAAGTTCTAAGGCGGTAGCCCTATTGTTAACAACCCTTTTATGTTTGTGATGTCGGGTTTTGTCTTTTAATCATCTTTAAAATTGATGTTTGTTTCTATGCGTGATGCGTGATTTTGGTTGACTGTGGTCCTTGAATGCTACATTTCCTGTTCGACTTCTATATCTACCTGTTATTATTGTTATGACTGGCGTGGCGCAGTCGGTAGCGCGGCGGATTTGTAACCGGAGGCCCCTGGTTCAATCCTCCGTGGTGCCACTGAGTTTCGTCGGTGTGTTCTTGGGCAAGACACTTTCCCTTAGCCTCCTCCGTCGGATGGGGACGTAAACCGGGCGATCCCGTGTATCGGTCTATCCTCCGAGCACGTTAAAGAACCATATGAATCTATTCGATAACAAAAGTAGGGGGCACGGTTCCCGGATTCCTATGTATCGTTCCCCTCTCTCTGGGGCGACTCTAAATAACCTATACCGTGTTGATGAGCCGTTAAACAACATTCAATTCATTCAATTATTGTTATGACATTGTTTGGTCTGGACAATTTAAAAAAAATGTTGTTGTTAAATCATAATACTAATTCATTTTGGGGTTACCATTGCTATCGGGTTTACATATATTTCAAATAAAGTGTTCTCCGATCACAAAACATAATTTATTAGAACAATACAGAATCGCATGCGTTTTCAGGCGAAACTTTTTCATTAACAATAAAAGTATATATAAAAGTCGAAAAGGAAATGCAGCATTAAAGGACCACAATCTACCAAAAACACGCACACTTACACAGACGAATAAAAGGCCAGATATGACATCACAAAACACACATGTGTTGAGAATAGGTCTAAGGTCTTGGAACGGTCATTGGCAAAAAAAGGTCTCTAGGGGTTAAAACCAGGTTCTAGGGTGCACCAAACCTCACTCTTACCCTATTGCCACCCCAATAAAACGAGACAGTGTAAATATAGGTCGGGGCCTAGTTTAGTGCACATTTTATGGAAGTTTCAGTTGTATTCGGATTGATACCCATTCTTCTGTTAGAATGTCTCCAGGTCATTTAAAGTAGCTATCCCGCCAACAAAAAACACATTTTACAACATGTGTACACCGTTTCTAAAAGTACTGACGACAACTTAATATTTTGAGAATCCAAACTCTGTAGACGACTCAATATAACTGGCTTCAACCAGCCAGGCCAAACCCCAAAACTGGAGCTTCTAATGAAGAGCTACCAACTCATAATTTAATTACACATATTCAAACACGCGTATTTTAAAAACCCGTGAAAAACTGTACTTTTAATCGGCACAGGTACATTATTATATGACCTGAACACCTGGATATAGTTTTGATAAACGAGTTTGTAGTGTTATTTTGCCGTTATTTGGGGGCTTAGTTTCTTTAACAAGTCACAACCAGTGAATTGTTACCTAATTACTGACCTTTCCAAAGCTGTACCCCTTTTTGAAATCCCTTTTATGTTTGTGTTGTCTTTCTCTTTACATATCGAATCTCTAAATATGCCATGCACATTTTGTTTATAATTTTTTGGGTGGCTTCATTCTGCGAATGCTTCACTTCCTAACAGAGTGTTATAGCTACCTTCCCTCTTTATACTAACACACATTTGCACGTTATCTACTTTTCCTGTCTATACTAACACACATTTGCACGTTATCTACTTTTCCTGTCTATACTAACACACATTTGCAAGTTATCTACTTGTCCCGTCTATACTAACACACATCTTTTCCTCTCTATATTAACATATATTTGCACGTTATCTACTTTTCCTATCTATACTAACACACATTTGCACGCATTCTACCTTTCCTATCTATACTAACACACATGTGCACGTTATCTACTTTTCCTCTCTATACTAACACACATTTGTACGTTATCTACTTTTCCTCTCTATACTAACACACATTTGCTCGTTATCTACTTTTCCTCTCTATACTAACACACATTTGCTCGTTATCTACTTTTCCTCTCTATACTAACACACATTTGCTCGTTATCTACTTTTCCTCTCTATACTTACACACATTTGCACGTTATCTACGTTTCCTCTCTATACTAACACACATTTGCACGTTATCTACTTTTCCTCTCTATACTAACACACATTTGCACGTTATCTGCTTTTCCTCTCTATACTAACACACATTTGCACGTTATCTACTTTGCCTCTCTATACTAACACACATTTACACGTTATCTACTTTTCCTATATATACTAACACACATTTGCTCGTGTACATTACTTAACATTATTAATCTACTCATCAGCTTAAGTCTAAAACTTTATGGTTTTTTATATTTTAAAACATGTTAAACACATTTATTTATGGTCGTACACATGTGCATTGTACTATATGTATCGTAGAATACAATGAATGTTTTCATCGTGGACATAAATGTAATTGAATAACTTTAAGATCTGTCTTTTTGACAATTGTGTTTTCCTCTGAAATAAGTAAAGACATTAACCCTTAACCCGCTAAGCACGACTATAACAGTCGTTGCGTCCATTGTAAACCAGGTCAGCCTGCGAGTGATGTCCGGCTGCTGATCAGTTATTTCCCCCAAAACAACCGTTTGTCACATAAATGGAATGGTCTTAATTAAAAGAAAGAACAGTCCATTATATATATGTAGTTATAAGGGTATAAGAATAAGCGTTAATATATGTTAGTGGATGCTACTATCATCTACCTTCCTACGTTGTATGTCTTTTGTCAACGCCTTGTTGTGGCAACATTCGGGGGTGAACAATTTGTAAAAATCTTTGTTTTACAACAGATTTGAGAAATAAACTACTATGTATACCGGCATGACACTGCTTAGGGGGCGGGGCGTTTATTGGGCTAATCTTGACTTCATCAATTACTGCGGTTATTGTCTTGATCAATTACTGCGGTTATTGTCTTGATCAATTACTGCGGTTATTGTCTTGATAAATTGCTACGGTTATTGTCTTGAACAATTACTGCGGTTATTGTCTTGGTCAATTACTACGGTATTGTCTTGATCAATTACTGCGGTTATTGTCTTGATCAATTACTACGGTTACTGTCTTGATCATTACTGCGGTTATTGTCTTGATCAATTACTGCGGTTATTGTCTTGATCAATTACTGCGGTTATTGTCTTGATCAATTACTGCGGTTATTGTCTTGATCAATTACTACGGTTATTGTCTTGATCAATTACTGCGATTACTGTTCGCATTTGAGAACAGAACAGAACATAACAGATATTTTATTTAAACGTGTACAAAGTACATCGTCATTCAGAACATATATACAATATACGAATATAACAAAGTCACGTAAACAGAGTATATAAATCAACTGTCAGTATAGTTTACATCATCATAGTTAGAGGATGAACAATATTATATTTATACTAAGCATTCAAAATAGAAATACTAACATTTCAAGCACATTTTAAATACCTCGCTAAATTTAGTAATATATCATTGTTTGAAGTGTTCATCAATTCTATATATTTGAACATAGATGGCCTCTGGTGGTAATATCTTTTAATATATTTTTTTCTTAGTTCATTGTAACACAACTCTTCACGAATGATTTCACATTTTCGTACATGTCTTTAATAATTCGTAATATCTTTCCTTGTATACCAGGTTTATATAGTTTAAGCCATAAAGCATTTCTATATATAGTATCAAAACATCGTTTTAGGTCTACAAAGGCAACATATAAACGTTTATTCTCATTCAAATATGTTTCAACAATAGAAAGAAGAACAAATAAAGCATCAATAGTGGAATGGCCTTTTCTAAAACCAAACTGTGCATCAGAAATAATATTATTCTTTTCACAAACATAGTCAGTTCTTTTATATAATATAGTGGTAACTATTTTTGACAGGCAACTTACTAGAGTAATACCCCTATAGTTATTAAAATGTTTAGTATTTCCATTTTTATGAACGGGGACAATAACTCCTTCCATCCATTTTTTCAGGAAGAAATCCAGAAGTTGAAATGGCATTGAATATATCGCACAAATGTGATGCTAAAATGTCAATGCTTTCAAAAAAGTATTCATTCATCAATGCATCACTCCCTAAAGCTTTATTGGTTTTTAGCAACTTTACTACAGTTAAAATTTCATTAATCGAGAAAATGACATGTCTTTAACTCCAATATCTTCAAAAAAGATTCGTTGCATATTACTTATTTGACAAACAAAACCTATGCTGAATAACATTGCGGCTGTTCGCAATATTATATACTTGTGGTTTCTCCGTTTATACTCTTTATTTCTTTAAACAAAATATCGTCAACTTTCGACCCCAAGTTTAATGCGCGTGATTTAAATATAGAATACGTATTCGCATTTACTGCTGAAAATATCAAGGAAAAAAAACACGTTTTTGTCATAGGAGCTCTTTTAAATTTAAACTGAACTGATTTATAGACATTGCGTTTCCATAATAAGAGTGATATTTTGTTTCAACTAACACATCTGTTTGTGTGGGTGAGCAGATATGATATATCGTAGTATGATATATCGCATAACAACAAATGTAAGCTTTTACAGATGTGACCGTTTTTATCGTTAATTATAATAATAATTCAATAATTCATTTAAAATATGACTGACATAACCTTTTATGATCTTTTTCTATTTCTGTTATTTGTTTGCATTTGAAAAGTAATTCTGTTTTGAAATGAGCCTTGATGCATTTGGCGTCTAAAAAGAATAGTGGAGTGCGTGGTCCAGTGGTAGAGCGCCGAACTCCTGATCGAGAGGTCGTGCGTTCGATCCTCTGTCACGGTCACGTTATTTATCCTTGAGCAAGATAATTAATCCACATTGATTAGTACTGATTCTACCCAAGAAGCCATCGAGAGTGATTAATCTAAGTTGCAAGAACTTGTTTCGCGATCGATGTAAAATAAACATGTTTTAAAAAAAATAAAATAACTGTTGTCAATGCTGAGTATCGCGCATTGAAACTGAAACTTGGTGTACAGAATGCAATGACCCGACCCTATGACGACGTCTATTGAAACTGACACTTGGTGTACAGTATGCAATGACCCGACCCTATGACGACGTCTATTGAAACTGAAACTTGGTGTACAGTATGCAATGACCCGACCCTATGACGACGTCTATTGAAACTGAAACTTGGTGTACAGTATGCAATGACCCGACCCTATGACGACGTCTATTGAAACTGACACTTGGTGTACAGTATGCAATGACCCGACCTTATGATGACGTCTAACTCCTAAAAGGGATGGCAACATTAACTATAGGTGTTCAACCTAACCTAGTGGCCCTAAACAGTTTATTGTCCTGTTGATCTGGCTTTTGCCAAGTCCATGAGTAATTGCTTTGTGGCTTTCTAGGCTTTCTACTAATATCGCCTATAATTATGCCTAGTAGGTTTGAGGATGTAGCCTGGCCGGGGACTCTTTCTTTCTTTATTTACATTGTTCCGTTTAATTGGGATGACAACGGGGTACAAGTAAAAGACAGAGTATGGTCTAATTGAGTTGGTTAATTTAAACATCGATATTTTTTTAATTAACCAACGAGATGAGAACATACTCTATTTGTTTTGTAGCATGTCCATTTCAGCTCCCTGCCATACTCTAACTTCCAATAACTAGTAGTTGTAGCACACTATTTATTCTGACAGGAGTTATTTTCAATTAAACGATTTGCGTCTGTGCTATTACAAAAGGGAATTTTCAGTGACCATGCTACAAGTGAGGTTTAGAAAACTAGAACCTGGGTTGAACCACAATGGCCGTTTTGCCAATGACCGTTCCATGGCGGTACCCTTATTATCAATCCACTTTTGTGTGTGGAGTCGCAAACTTTGCTTCTACTTGTAATTGCAGTTTGTTTTGAATGCATTTCTTTGGTTATGTGTTCTTTGAATGCTACATTTACATCGACTTTATTTACACTGTCCCGTTTTATTTGGATGACAATATGGTAAGGGTGAGGTTCGGTGCACCCTAGAACCTGGTTTAAACCCCGGCGGCCTTTTTTTGCTGCTGACCGGTCCAAGTGGCTAGCCATATTGTCAACCCTTTTATGTTTGTGATGTCATATCGTGCCGTTGATTCATCTTCGTGGTTGTTTGTTTATGTGCGTGTTTGTGGTTGACTGTGGTCATTGAATGCTGCATTTCCTGGTCGACTTTAATATCTACTTTTATACCTGTGTTTGTTATTGACAGTCAGGGGCGTAGATAGGGACTTTAGAATGTGTACGCAAACAGCTTAGGGCGTCCGGGGGCATGCTCCCCCGGAATTGTTTTTTTCCTAGACCGGCTGTGGTGCAATCGATCTGGAGGCATTTCCGAAACAAAATGAGGCTGATCTTGTCTCTGAAATTATTTGTTTTTCTAGACTTTTTTTTTTTAAAAAATGAGTTAAATGAAGAAGTTACCTGACATCCTCTAGCTCTTGTTTTATTGCATTTTTGGACATTTTAATTGTTTCAATATTTGGGACAATGTGTACGCAACTGCGTACTTTGCGTACAGGTAGCTACGCGCCTGACAGTTAAATGCACTAAGTGAGATTTGGCATAATCATTTATTCAAAGTTAGAATTAGAATAGAGCCTAAAAGAAATAAGCAGTTTACGCTTATGCATAAAACAGGTACATTGCAGGGCCAAATATTTATTTGTGATAGCGGTATTGTGTACTATAAGAATCTTCATGGGCAATTCCAACGCGAGGTAGAATTGTTTTTTTTATTGCAACTGAGGTTCCGATTAAAACAGTTATTCCGAGGGTTGAAATTTCACGATCTGAACCGGATACCCATGACTGATTCTTTGCATATTATTTACATTCTGAGCATTATTCAAGATTCAAGATTTGGCATAAACAAGTTGGGGAAGACATCATTTAAATATTTGAATTTCTTGACTAGTTAACCAGCAGCCTTACTTCGCCCTAAGTTGCAGCTGATCTAAATTGGTTGTTTAGCTGGCAAAGAACATATTTACTAACAGTTCGAGCGGGTTTAATCCCAAGAACGCCTCATGAAACTTAATTATGTGTTTTTGATTGTTCGCCTGACAGCATGCATATGCAATCACGTTAAGCGTATTTTTTTTAAATCAATTTTTCATATTCAAGTTTACAGTCTGTCATATTAATGGCATATCAATTAATACAATATTTAAATTTTCATTGCGAGGGATTTAATTATCTTAATTTAGACACAAATAGTGAAGGCGTGGGTTTGTAGTATTCAATGCAATGCGATTTGATATATGCCTTCAGGTTGATATCAGAGGAGGCCCGTATAATAAATAAAAGTCAGCACACGAAAGCTATTATCAGAACATATGCTAAAGTTCGTATTAAAATATTCTCTTTAATTATTGTTTATTTAATGATATGCATGCATTTTAATACAAATTGCACATGGTGGTATAAATTGTGAAGTAGGTATTTACAATTAAAATCGAACCGGAAGTGAGGCATTCGCCAATCGCAGTCAATCAAAAACATGCATTTGAATAGTCTAGATTATCTGCGATGCTTGCTTGTTTTTAAGACAAACCTCTAGACAAGTCCTCCTGAACAAAGTTTGACTTTTGCCGATACACTGGTAAGGTTTCTGATTGGCTGAGACAGGAACACCTGCTATCCAATACATACAGAAAGGCAGAAAGACAATACATTTATATATATTATAGAGGGAAACTTCATCATTATATCGACGAACTAAATGCGGATGGTAAGACATACTTTAATAAAAACATAATAATTACGGTCACGTGGTTCCAGTTTCAAATTTGTTTCTGCACAACTTGTCAAGACGTTTGTATTTACAATCAAGCGTCGAAGATGATCAAGACTAGCATTTCAAACAAACAAAAGGTACATGAATTCGAAGATAGATACATGATTGCATGTAACATCACAACCATTGACAATGGTCAATGAAAACGGTCAGTGCCAAAAGGTTGTTTGGATTTGAGAGAGATGGAAAAAAGCTCACAAAAGGCCTTAATCTTTGTGTTGAATCTGACTAACTATATATAGGATAGAGGCTATGAAGAGAAATCTTCACCATTAAGAAACCGAAAGGGAGGGCGCGTACGATAGGTTTTATCGATAGTCTCTATATAGGTTACACTCTAAACCATGAAGAGCGCTGGTAGTAAAATTTTCATGAATAAATGGTGCACGTATTTGAAATTCTGAGCTAAATGATTGGTTTAAAAAGTAGAGTAAACACTAAACATGAATAAACGTTGCATAAATGTCTTTCTGTTGAATTTCTGCCAGGAACCCAATGAGAGTCATCAGGTGACCTTTTTTTTCTTCATATTAACCCTTTCGCTTCAACAGTCGAAAGCATTGATTTTAATACCAGCGTGGACACAGATCAACATGCACACTATGTGCAGACTGATCAGGGTTTACACTGTTCGCCACTCAGTAAGAATGTTGTCCATAACACTTTATATATAAAATATATCCGGAAGGTTTAAATTCGAATTTTAGCAGACGACATTTGAAATTTGGCCGCGAAAGGGTTGAGGAGGGCCTCATGGAAGATTGACTAGTTTTAAATGAGTTCTCTCTTTAAATAAAGTCTTTATTATTGTTATTATTATTATTATTATTAAATAACGCATTAATAATATCATAACATCAGAAGCAGACAGAACTTCCGAACAAGAAATGTAGCATTTACACAACACAGTCAACCGGAAACAGCAAACAACCATTACAAGGAAAATAGATGGAGGAGGGAGGGTTAACCAGGATCTAGGGTGCAACAACCTCACTCTTATCCTACTCTCATCCCAATTAAACTTATTACATCACTGTTTTTGTAACGGCAACGGTTACTTGGAGGATAGGACCTAGCAGCTTCAAGCTGAATGCTTCTGCACAGCGTGGGCTCGAACACTGACTGTGGTTTGTCTGAATGAAATCTCCCTCCGAGGTCGCTCTCCCACGACAGACATTTCAAGTTGTAACGGGACCTAAAATCCAATCTTTCATATTATTATTATTATATATTTTTATTTTTTATTTTTTGTCGGTTTCCGATTTTTTATAAATATGTTTTGAGTGCTGCAAACACAACTGTCATACGATTTCTTTTTTTCCTAATTGCAATATTTTACACATCCCTCGTGATATACATTGTCACGTAATGTCAAATGCTTTGTGAAAAGGAAAAACATTTATTTTGTGATCGAAGCGCGAACA
The DNA here is from genome assembly GCA_037043455.1 of Cyrtodaria siliqua. Lineage (NCBI taxonomy): Eukaryota > Metazoa > Mollusca > Bivalvia > Adapedonta > Hiatellidae > Cyrtodaria > Cyrtodaria siliqua. Next base: position 49,048 of record JAWPHD010013705.1, on the reverse strand, counting down.
TTGAACACCGAGCGCTTTCAAGAGCTGGGGTTGGCGCTTTGTTTGTAAATCAGACCCATTTATTGGGCATGGTAACTATCAAACCTCCCGATCCATCAACGTCTTGTTAAACACAACTAACATCTTGAATTTTGACATTTGAGTGATTGACTGTTGTATTTTAATTGCTAATACCATGTGCCTGCTTTATCACGGTAATAGATAGACCAGTAATTAGTTATAAGGTAATGTTGTGAAAGATTTATAACCATATGAGTGACTTCGACTATTTCCTGTGTGCTGTCCAAGATGTATTGCATCGTGTGATTTTATATAATATATTATAGATGCGGTGTCTATATCCGTTTACATCGTCTTGCTTGCATTTGTTTTGATCTGTCCCGCAATCGTAAATTACGCTACAGATTCGTCGCAATTCCCACGAGATGCATGAGTGGGTGCAGTGGATATAAACTGGTTCCCTGTTGAATTGCGAAAAGAATCTAGCAGAGAACCAGCGTACATAGGGCCGTATTTGGGTCATTTTAAAAAAATGGAGAGATAGCTGTCAGTGGAAATTTTCTCTTTTCAGCTAGTTTACATTACTCTTTTTCTGGTTTTATTTATATAGGCATATCTTATTTACAAATTCAAAGAAAAAAATTAGCAATTTTAACAATTGTATATGGTACTGAACATATCAAATCTACAGATTTTTCGTTGTCCCACGGTGGTGGTACACATTGCGTGTGCATTAATAATCTTTTATAAAATAAGGTGGTATTTTGTTGAAGTTTGTTTCATGTTTTCTCGATTTATATGTATATAATAAAACAATTGCCATCTGTAATTTTTTCCTGAAAAGTTACCAGTTTATACACTGTCCCGTGGATTTGTGTCCGTGATGTTACTTGTATATGAACAATGAAATACGAATAATCTCCATTTAGTTATTCTGGCAAATAACGAATCCTCCCACAGTTTTAACTTCCATCGTAAAGATGACGGAGTGTTTTTGGATACATCTTTATTTTTTGAATGTATGTACAAAAGGTTAAGTGAGTGTCTTTACGTATTTGTTTGCCATGTCTTCGAAGTTACCAGTATTAAAGATAAATACTGTTTTGCTGTCTATATAATAAGGGAAAGAAAAAGGGGTACTTTTTAGTGTTGCCCAGTATACAATACTAGAGTGCGAGACGTGTTGCGCCTTATATTGTCTCATGAACTCAGTAAAACCCAGTCTGCTAGAGTCTCTCTTGTTTGTATTCCTTGTTTTCAAGGGATCACTTTTCAGTTTTCATTAGGTATTTACCACCACTAAAATTAAAATGTTTAATGTGTTAGTTACCATTACGTGTTCGTGTCTTATTTCCATTGAGTGATGTAAAAGCTATATTTGCAGCATTTTATAACGGATATTTCGACAATAAAACATGTTTAAAAACTTTATTTATTGCACAAAATGCAATAACCTGTTTAAAATTACCTATTAAATGTTTTAATTTTACAATATGAATATTTCATACCCCCAGCCAACCCCGTTTTCACTTCTTGGAGAAAGGGTTGGATGGGGTATGAAAGTTAATACTCGGACCACGCAATGCTTATTTTCGCGGACGTTCTTTTTGTATTGTCTATTTCCACATCATCACATTAAAATCAAACCTTTTATCACGCTACCATACTGTTCGCTGCTAAGGATCTGACTACGCTCCATTGCAGGTCACGTCAGATTGATCATACGAGTAGCCATACGAGTAGCCAATCAGATTTCAGCAAAACATTTCGGTATTGACAGCTTCACTGCGCATGTCGCGTTTTAGTAAAACGCTGTGGAGCAGTCTACGCTCGGTATTGAAAGAGTTGAATTGAATGTTGTTTAACGGCTTATCAACACAGTATAGGTTATTTAGAGCCGCCCCAGAGAGAGGAGAAGGATACATAGGAATCCGGGAACCCTACTCTTATTATCGAATAGATTCGTATGGTTCTTTAACGTGCTCGGAGGATAGACCGATACACGGGACCGCCCGATTTACGTCCCCATCCGACGGACGGGGTATTGAAAGAGACAATGTCCGTAACGTTTAGCTTATAAAACACAAAATAATTGCGTTGACAAAAATACACCAACCATTATCGTATATTTACTGGAAAAAAGCTTGTTTGACGGAATTTAAAAGAGGTACAAACAAATTTACGATTCGTGGGATTGAACCCACATTAAAATGACACTCCTGGGCAAGCGGTCGAGTACGCTATCAACTAAGTTAAACGGACCAGATGTACTGTGGCTTACTTTGTAGAATATCTAATGTCGTAATAATTTCGGTGGAATATATATTTTCAAAATACACATGACAGCGATGATTTTCATCGTATCTTGATGTAAAACATACCATTTAGTGCATTTCTTTGAACTGATCGTGCAATAAACACAGCAATAACAAACGAAGACTTTATCTTTATTCGGATATGTAGATTTTCGTTTGTTCAGTTCACTCAAATGTCATCTGAAGTGCATATGAAACGTGCGATTTCATTGGTTGAATTTAGTTGATCTTCTCATGAATATTCATTAGATGAAACGTCGATCTGACGTGACCTCAAAGGCAAAGTTGTCAGATCCAATAGCGCAGAGTATCAAAGCGTAATTAGGATATGATTTTAATGAGATTGGTTATGGAACAGTATTTGGTGGGTGTTGCGTTAAAAATCAGTTTTTTTATTCTTTGAACTTTATACTTTGACCTTAGAGTTTGGACGCTTTTCTCACTTAAAAAAATAGATTTCAATATCATGTACATGTACATTCTTGAAAAAATGGTGTATGGTCAATTGTCTTAAAAGTAGGTCAATGGTCACAGAATTAGGTACATTTTGGAATATATTGAAAAAAACTTCGGTAGCATTTATCAATATGTCCGCGAAAAGGTTCGTGTTTAGTGTATAACTTCGTCTCCTCTTAGGAATGTAATTACAATTGGCACAACTATTAATCACGCCATAGTGGTGATCAATTTTCAGGATCCTAAAAAAAAGAGAAAAAAAAGGAAACAGAATGAATATTTTATTAGTCGAATGTAATTCCATTGAAAGCCTACTTGGAAACACTATATGCCACAATGCAAAATATATTTACATGCACCCTTCCCAATGAATTTGATAAACTATATATACATAAGCTGTGTTCAAAGTAAGCTTTCGGTGGAATTTGTGTCCTTTTAAATGCTTATTTTAAATGTATATTTAATATCTGAATAACGACAAAATAGCATTTAAATTAGTTTTTCAACACACGAGTTCTTATATTATCTTAAAAAGATATGTAAAACATATATTGAATATTTAATGTCAGACATATTCTTTAAACATTATAATGAATGTGTTATGAATGATTTTGAAAATCAAAACATTTCAAATAAATGTCATGCTCCTATCTTAAAGGTCAATGTCACACTTCGAGGTATTTGGGTATTTCATCATCCGGACATTTGACAGTAAAAGTAGATATAAAAGTCGAACAGAAAATGTAGCATTCAAGGACCACAGTCAACCACAAACACGCATAGAAACAAAGATGAATAAAAGGCAAGATATGACATCACAAACATAACATGGTTGCCAATAGGGCCACCGTCTTGAAACGGTCAGTGGCAAAACCAGGTTCTAGCGTGCACCAAACCTCACTCTTACCCTATTACATCCCAGTTAAACGGGACAGTGTAAATAGAGATTATTTAACTGCTGGGATCAATTATAGGGAAATCCTTCACGAGTGGTAGACGTGTGGTTCTTTTCACGAACGAGCGCACGTGAGTGAGTGAAAAAACAAAGCACGCTACCATCAAGTGAAGGATTACCCAATAATCGATCGTAGCAGTTAAATACTCTATTTATTGCAATTTACGTTTCAAACAAATATTCGCTTTATTGAACGTTATCGGCGGATGACGTCGACGTCAGCAACACTTTGTTGACGTCACGCCTCAACGTCACAACGTTAGCTATTATTGTGTTCTGAGTTAGCAACGTTAGTTATTATTGTGTTCTGAGTTAGTTATTAATATTTAGCGATTATGAATATTCTTGCACTGAGAAATCCCGATCTTTCACGCATAGAAATAATAAAGATATCCCCACCAGGTTATATTCTCCAACATACAATGCAGCATTAATAGGCAATATAAGTATAACACATAAATGATCATGTATATATGAATATAAGAACATCAATGACATGGCAGAGCCAGAGCAACAAGAGCACAAACCATTAAGTAACTTCTGAAAGCCGAATCGTTTATTTAATAGTGTTTTAAATGAATATGTAGTTGCCACAATATCGCCTTCATGGCTATATTTTTTTCTGACAAAGTATGTTCATTTCTAAAGTACAAAATGCTCTATCTATCTTAACGAAAACATTAGGGTGTGACGTCCAGTTCAGACGTGGCATATTCGTCTCCAATATAACCGATGACTCAATATTTGCAAATTGACATTAATTGGGAAAGCGTGGGCGTGTGCCTTCGTTTCCGTTCCTATCATCTTGTGTTTGTAGATTTTCCTTCTCTTTCCTCGAGCTTGTTCAACCACTATACACATTATTTAGTTTAAGGACAATACGGTTAAAATAAAGCATACATTGCTTCTTTATTGGTACTCTAAATGTAATGTTTTGCTAAGCTTGATTTTGACAATTTGAGGACAAGCTCAATCAAGAAAAATATTAAAAATGTATCTACATTGACAATTTGCAAGATGCATGAACTATGTTCGAAATTTGGTAAGTGACCTGAATAGCTTTTAAATGACTTCAAACATAAATAATCGACACACGATGTTACATATACAATTCATAAAGAGTATCAATTCGACAAACAGTTGACATACATTTGAAAACAAGGCTAACATGTCAATGTGAATATCAAAATCAAGGTCGAATTGTAATAACAGTCCCCTCTCAGACTATATTCAACTATTCACGGGGATTTTTTTTTTACATTTTTTAATGGTTTATACATATACATTTATTCCTTGATAGTCGTTGTAATTAAATCAAGTCTCATCATGGTAATGTTTATATATCTTCACAAACCATACATTTCTTCTTTTCCCCCATTTATAGCATAAGTGTTTTGTTGCGTATATGAGGCATTTTGGTGTGTGCTGGAAATATGGCCATTAGTGTGCATTTCAGGGTGCCTGTGCGTCAAATATGAATCGATATTTGTTTTAATTCCTTACTATATAATTTCATACCTAGAAAATAGAATGAAAATAGACGCTCCTGGTTATGTTTACAATCTTGCCATAGCCAGTATGGTATTCTTCACAAAGCCTAAAATTCATTTTGACCCCATTGTTTATATTGTAAAAATTAAAACAACATCGCGGACTTATTTTTAGAAATTGTCGTCTGCGCATGTCTATTTCTAGGGTTCGGATGTACCAAGTAAAACGTAGGTTATGCAGGGTGGTGTTGTTGTTCAATGTTCAGCACATCCGGCAATCAGTCATACTTATCCTTTATTCTGGAATGAAAACCATTATATCTAGCAAATAAGGGGTAGGTTAATAGTAAACTGCGTTTACATTTTGTTATTTACACCACTGTTGGTCAACTGATGTTTAAGTCACCCTATCCTAGAAAAATGGAATGTTCCGCCGTCGCCATTTTGGATTTCGGCTGTCAATAAAATTACATGTAAACATGGGGGTTCAAAATGAATTTTTGGCTTTGTGAAGCTTAGATGATGGCTACGCGAAGATTGACAACAGATTCAGGAGCGTCCGTTTTCTATTCAATCATATCAGGTATGAAAACATATAGAAAGTAATAAAACAAATCTCGATTCATATTCGAAGCAGAGGTACCCTGATATGCACAGTAGGTGTTAATACGCCAAAAATCATTGTCAGCCTTTTACTAGTATAGCTATTCCTGTAATGCATACTTATAGGCAGTAAATGTGCATATTTTTTACGAAAAGGTCTATGTTGACAAATGTTTACCTTTTAAGGAATTTTTTCCGAAGCGACGAAACGAAACAAGTAGGCCACGGTGGTATTAGTGCTGAACGAAAATAATTCCATTTATATACAATAACCAGAGTAACACAAATATTATCTAGGTCAATCATTGTTCATAAATATTCATTTAACATATTTAAATGATTGTATTACTACATACAGACAACGAGTGTGTTTATGCCGTACGGTGATAGTGCGCTTGTCGACCCCAAGCAGACAGCACTAAACAAACGCTAGTGTTTAAAATTTCTACAATAACAGCAATAATTATATCTCTGGCTTCTTTAATTGGTCAACCTAATTGAAATTTCAAGTGTGAGGAGCTAGTGACTTCTTCTATGTAGTATTAGTATAACAACTGCGGGTTCCCAATATAGCATATTGCTTGTTTACGAAAATCAAGGGCTATAAGTCTGGTGTTACTGGTACGATCCGGCTGGTGTTTCAAGCCGTTCGGTGATAGTGTTAGAATGTAACGCAAAATATAACCTTAAACTATGGTTTTGGGTGATTGTTGCTGCCAACATTTTTTTATTTACTTTTCAGAAACACCTTTAGTGTACCTTTATAAAAGCACATATAAAAGTGGAACAGGAAAACATATATGACATCACAAGCATAAAATGTTTTACAATAAGACTACCGCTTTGGAACGGTCAATGACAAAAAGGGCCGCTGTTTTTAAAAACCAAACCTCACTCTTACGCAACTGTCATCCCAATAAAACGGGCCAATTTATATATAAAGATATTCCCCTCAGATTATATTCTCTAACAAACAATGCGGCATTAATAGGCAATATAAGTATATAGAGTTTAATTAACATTGTTGAAGTGATACGGAAAATACTTCCCGAGTGAGAAAGATTCTTGCGATATAGAAACGAGTGCGTTTTCGCACGAGTTTCTATATCGCAAGAATATTTCTCACGAGTGAATTATTTTCCGTATCATGACAAAAATGTTAATTAAACTATATAATATATATTCTGTAATGAATTTCTTTCCAGACATCTTTTGACACAAGTATTCCTTCTTCTGTCACTCCTTTGGCGACAGCGCGGAGTAATATCATGACGTCAATTCGTGACGTAATATCGTGACGTCTGTCGTTTAGTTCATAACATTTGGCTACTGTGCTATCTTGCACACTAGGCGAGATAGCACAGTAGAGGAAGGGATATGTTATAGATTTTCTCAGACTGGGAAATTTCTATAATTCATCACAGAATATATAATATAAAACATAAATGATCATGTATATATGAATATAAAAAACAAAAGCCTGGAAAGCCAAGCAAGGACTCATTGACTTGGCAGAGGCCAGAGCAACAAGAGAACAAACCATTAAGGGTACAAGACAAGATTTAAGAGGATTTGAGGATTTACGTCATCATAGGGTCCACAATCTGTCCTCAGCGGGCAACAGGCCTTTATAATGGTAAATAAAATACCTTACTTTTTTAAATCGGTTGAAAATACAAAATTCACATGCGCAAGTTGTTTTGAAAGGGCTTTTTCAATGCAAAATTATATTTCTTTGTTGAATTTCTTTATAAACAAAAGGTTCTATTATGTTCAAAATAACTTGAATCAAACCGATTTTCCAAACTAAAGTATTTTTACATTTCACTAAGAACTCCAGTTTCAGTTTCTTTTCTGTAGATTGTCAAAATTACTCATGTTAATGCTGAAACCCTTTGTAGCGAGCGGCATACGTGCCTGTCTGTATGTCGCAACATTTACTGTCATTACTGCTATAAATATACGCCTATAATAAGGTTGCAAGGCAGGCGTATGTGAGTTTTTCCACATAGAGATATATACTGAACAAAAAAGTTTAGCACGACTTTGTAGGGCCATAGATTAAACATATGAACATTGATATATTTGTTTGAAGCGTTTAGATAATGCTAGGTAAAAGTGTAATTTTCAACAACAAAAAAGTTATTTTATTATTTTCTAAGCGAAATAATTGCCCGTTCTGTCATTGTTTAAAAACTGCTGAAATGTGTTCACAAAACTAACATTGTTAGTCTCGAACAAAAACATTTCAAATTTTGTGTAATTTTAAAATTACTACCCTTTTTATTAAAATGAGAACGATTTTCGATAAACTATACAAATATATATGTTCCCAGCAAATATAAAGTATGTTCCCAACGTATTTGCATTATTTTTATCACCGACTGTGTTAACAATGGCATTATTAACTCTCACATCTATGTCAGTTTATCATTTGACTCCGAACATACGCGGCTTCGTATCTCGTCTCTGGAATTTACATGCATTTTATGTGCTAAATTTATTTTGTTCAGAATATATAAGGACACGGCTGTACATGCAGATCATTTCTATTCCCATCGTTATGCTGTCTCAGGGTAGCACATCTGTGCTTTCACTTGCTTATTTAAGACATTTGATTAAGACAGTATGGGCATTAACTGCAGTTTGCAAATGTTGCAACGTTTATATAAATAAAATATGGTGACAAACAATTTAACCACTTTCACTTGGAGAAGTGTTTCCGGTTTGTATTAATTTCGATTGCCTCGGTCGTTTCCGTTAATGAGTTGGTAACAACATGTCGGTCTAAGAAAACTATTAGAGCATGATTAGAACGTGATTCAAGGGGTGTTCGAATATCTTAATATTTAAGATATAAGAGAAAATGAGAACGTGATTAAAGGATGCGTTTTGTTCAAATGTCTTCCTATTTAAGATGTTAAGAACATTAGAACGCGATTAAAGGGTGCGTTCTATTCAAATATCTTCCTATTTAAGATGTTAAGAACATTAGAACGCGATTAAAGGGTGTGTTATATTCAAATATCTTCCTATTTAAGATGTTAAGAACATTAGAACGCGATTAAAGGGTGTGTTCTATTCAAATATCTTCCTATTTAAGATGTTAAGAACATTAGAACGCGATTAAAGGGTGTGTTATATTCAAATATCTTCCTATTTAAGATGTTAAGAAAATTAGAACGCGATTAAAGGGTGTGTTAATTTTCAAATATCTTCCTATTTAAGATGTTAAGAACATTAGAACGCGATTAAAGGGTGTGTTATATTTAAATATCTTCCTATTTAAGATGTTAAGAACATTAGAACGCGATTAAAGGGTGCGTTCTATTCAAATATCTTCCTATTTAAGATGTTAAGAACATTAGAACGCGATTAAAGGGTGCGTTCTATTCAAATATCTTCCTATTTAAGATGTTAAGAACATTAGAACGCGATTAAAGGGTGTGTTCTATTCAAATATCTTCCTATTTAAGATGTTAAGAACATTAGAACGCGATTAAAGGGTGTGTTATATTCAAATATCTTCCTATTTTAGATTTTAGATGTTAAGAACATTAGAACGCGATTAAAGGGTGTGTTATATTCAAATATCTTACTATTTATTATAGTAAACATGTGTACAACCTCAACACATAATAATCTCTTACACGTGCAGCTAATGCGTTGGTGATATGCCACAAATATGTTCATGAAATATGTTCATCCTTCACACGTGCGGATACTGAGTTACCGAGTTAACATTTTGTGTTTGTTTCACTATCTGTATTTAAGAGGATATATATGTTCAAAACTTTTATATACGGATATGATGTAATAAATTTATTCGTATTTTTCGTTTTATAAATTGGCGTTTAATACTCCTGGCGGTACCGAATGATGTTTTAACTTACAGGAAACGCCTAGATAATGATCACCCACCACGTCCAACACAAACCACTCTTTTCTTAAGATGGCATTAACACGTTTAATGTTCAACGGTATAGTTCTGTGTCAATGGAACCCTGCCGAGCGGATTTAAAGCAATTATGCTAATAGCCCTGTGAATTGCAACCAAACTAAATGACGATCAAAGCCCTCAATGTAAACGCCGACCAGATGAACAATTTTGAAGATGAGTTCTGCTTGAAAAGTATAACTGAAGAGAAAATATGTTTCGTATTTGGTTGAAATACTTCAATTGAAATTGGGATATTTATTCAAATTGTGATAAAATTATTATAATTTAAAGATAATCCAAGGAAAATTCAACGGACCGGTTTCATTGAAAGGCATTTGGGAAATAGTCAACTACGTTAAAAAGCTTTTAATATATTATTTGAAATTAAATTGAAAGATATTAAAAGTATCTGCTGTATTTCAAATTTGCTTTATTGCGCATCACGTTTCATTAATATATTAGTTGCTTCTGTTAATCTGCTAGACGGAGATTTGTATAAAGTCTGTATGAATGGTGTGTCGCTTTCATAGAAGTGAATTACTCGGGTAAATATAAATGCAAATGTTTCGAATCAGCGTTCGCGGTCCAAATTTTCCAATATTATTTTCTACCACCTGTGCTATTAGCGACAGGTTTTGCATTTTTAGAAGTCGGTCGCATTTTTTAAAGAAATATCTGTTTTTGTCTTAGCCATCATTCGAATGGTACCGAAATTCAATTAAAACTAGATGCTAACTGTTTAAGAACTTGTTTCTGATGGTTGTAGGAGAAGACAATCAAAGTATTATATGTTTTTAAGCTAAAGGTCCGAAAAATGGCATGATGGGCCACTGGTGAATAATGGTCGGATATTATTCATTCTATATATTTTATTATTATACCTCACATAAAACGCGCAAATATCTTCAGGGTGACCATTCTTACTACCACCCTCTCATGAATGTGATATTTATATATTCTAGTACTATTCTGACGGGCTGCACAATACTAACCAGCATTATTACCAAGATAACGCACTAACATAAAGACAGAAGAAAGAAGAAGAAATGTTATTGATTTAAACTATTGCATAGTCTTTCATCATATAAACACACATTTACAAATATAAACACAAAACGCAGAATTAGCACAATTTCACCAGTGACATAATTAATCAACTACCCCGAAGCCCGGGGCTAGTAAACTGTCATTCGGGCTAGTAATAATTATGTAGTGGGGCTATAGGAAAATGTACGGGTTTTCATTGAAGTATATAAGAATTCGGGCTAGTGACAGAAACATTTTAATTCAAAGACTGTTAAATAACTGTGGTAAAAAAGAAGAGATAACTTGATTTTGTTTGTATATATATATATATAAATTTTAATACAGTATTATAGAACAATTTTATTATAGTGACAATGTACGAGATTATCAGTTATTTATCATGGTACGTCTTAAAATGAATGCTTCTGAGATGTATTTGCTAAAATTAATAACTTCTTTGTTGCTTGTTGGTTCAGGAACCTATAATTTTCATCCCAGTTGACTGAAGGAGAGAATGAATGAATGAATGAAGGGTGTTTTACGGCACGTCGACACATAAATAGGTCATATTGTGCGCAGAAACTGATGAAAGATGAAGAAATGAAGTAGTAATTAAAAATTAATGTAAATATATAAAGATAAAACTATTTACAAATAAGGGATGATATGGTAGTAATATAAACTATAGACTGAAGCAACACACTTAAACATACTGGGGCTGTAGATATAACATGCTTCGGTGAAAGTTTCTTTAAAATAAAAATTGAAAACGTTATTATATTGAATAGTTAACCTCTAATTTTTGTTATCACCATTAACTTATCTAAAAAAAGGTACTGAATGTAAGAACATGTCTACACTACATGATTTCGTTTATGGCAAATTTGGAAGGACACAAAATATAACTCACGGTTATATTGTAAATATTTATTTAAAATCATTTGCTTTCATGAGAAATAAAATTTGTAGAACATGTTTATATGAGATTGACCCCGTGTGGTTGCCGGGGTAGATTACAACCACTACAAATCCCGCTAGAGGTAGATGGGTAGGACCTTTTCCCGCCCCCACCCCATCACCTCCCCCCCACCCCCCTCCACCACCCCCTCCACTCCTTCATGTTCATTTTATCATTTTTTATCACGCTCATTCAAGGTCTTCACCATGACACCGCGTATGCAAACGTGGAAACGTGGCTCCATCGTAAATGGAGTGTCTATAGTAGAATGTACAGCAACTCTGCAGATCTGCAGGTTAGAAGGTTCTAGGCCCATTCTCCATATTTTATCTAGATGTCTTGTTCTGGTGCGCCGTAAAAGCCCAATTCAATTCAATTCAATTATATGAGATTACATTAGAAAACAACAACCGGGACACTTTATTAAGATAAATAGTAATGTTACTTGGTGTTTATGATGCAAAGCTATTCCAGTGTTTTCGGAACAATTACTTCTGCTGTTCTATGTCCATCTGAATTAATTTTTTAGCAATGTTATGTGATAAAAAGGATCTTAAACTCGTTCCCATTCCATTATAAGATTTATGAAACTCGTTATGAATTATTTTAATTTTAACGAGCCTCATAACTCGTTTCATAAATCTTATATGAAATGGGAACGAGTTTAAGATCCTCTCTATAAAACAAAGTTACATTAATTGGATGTCAAATGCGGATTAAGAAGATTTTCAATATATGGTCAAATAATCTGTTTCGTTACTTCAAAATATTTGAAGATCAGTTACGATGGAAATATTTTGAAAATATTTTATAATATAAAATAATTATAGGTAATTTTATATTACAACATTCATATTCCCAAATATTATTCATCTTCTTGAAAATAAAGATATTTCATAAACAAATTACTTATAAATTACTACTACTACTACTACTACTAATAATAATAATAATAATAATAATAATAATAACAACAGACAACTTATACAATATATATTTCTTAAACTACTATGTTTTGTTTGTTGACAATTGTATACAGTGTTACTTATGAAATAACGCATTGAGCACATTTAATTACTTCACAGTGTTGAAATGAAGAGGCTTTTTGTTTGGGCTAGCAGCAAAAAGCTGTCAACAAAGCGCTCAATTCAAGTATAGTTTTGCTTCATAACTAATTTTATTACATAAACATATTTTATTGCTTTTCTTCTATATACAAGCAAAAGGGTTGGGCCACAAGTTCTTCCAGCATTAATTAAGGCCCGTCCCAACACAGTTAACAAGATGGCAATATAATTAACATAAAATATTCAAATACATTTTTCGAAGAACAAAAGAAGAAAAAAAAAAGGAGAGGAGTAAATAGAATAAAGTTCTAGGAAAGATTAAACAATAAGGAATGAGTGATGATGCTGTGGTTGTAGGATCCTGCCCCGAGCGGTTGTCATAATAGTGTGTATAATTGCTAGTCGTTATCAAATCGTTTAGTATCTTTAATGTATATTTGAACATGATTAAAAATAGTGCTATTATCTTTATCTGTATAACTATCATACTAATTTTATTCAACTTCAGTGCATTTACACTACAAAGTGAATCATTTCCTCAAAACATAATTCGATTCCAACTTTCCTTCATTTCCAAGACTTTGTAAGAGCTAATCTCAGAAAGTATCTACATGTACGACTGTATCTACATGTACGACTGTATCCACTTGTACAACTGCATCTACATGGACGACTGTATCTACATGTACATATATATCTACATGTACAACTGTATCTACATGTACTATTGTATCTACTTGTACACCTGTATCTACTTGTACAACTGTATCTACATGTACGACTGTATCTACTGCAACGACTGTATCTACTTGTACGACTGTATCTACATGTACGACGGTATCTACATGTACACCTGTATCTACATGTACAACTGTATTTACATGTACGACAGTATCTACATGTACAACTGTAACTACATGTACGACTGTATCTACATGTACACCTGTATCTACATGTACGACTGTATCTACATGTACGACTTTATCTACATGTACGACTGTATCTACATGTATGACTGTAACACGTACGACTGTATCTACATGTACACCTGTATCTACTTGTACAACTGTATCTACATGTACTATTGTATCTACATGTACACCTGTATCTACATGTACGAATGTATCTACATATACGACTGTATCTAAATGTACATATATATCTACTTGTACAACTGTATCTACATGTACAACTGTATCTACCTGTACGATGTATCTACATGTACATATATATCTACTTGTACAACTGTATCTACCTGTACAAATGTATCTACATATACACCTGTATCTACATTTACATCTGTATCTACTTGTACAACTGTATCTACCAGTACAACTGTATCTACTTGTACAACTGTATCTACCTGACAACTGTATCTACCTGTACAACTGTATCTACTTGTACACCTGTATCTAACTGTACAACTGTATCTATCTGTACAACTGTATCTACTTGTACACCTGTATCTACTTGTACAACTGTATCTACATGTATGACTGTTTCTACATGTACTCTGTAACTACTTGTACAACTGTATCTACCTGTACAACTGTATCTACATGTACTATTTTATCTACTTTGTACATCTGTATCTACATGTACAACAGTATCTACATTGTACAGCCGTATATACATGTACTACTGTATCTACTTGTACAACTGTACCTACTTGTACAACTGTATCTGCATGTACAACTGTATTTACTTGTACAACTGTATCTACTTGTACAACTGTATCTACATGAACTATTTTATCTACTTGTACAAATGTATCTACATGTACGACTGTATCTACATGTACTATTGTATCTACTTGTACAGCTGTATCTACATGTACGGCTGTATCTACATGTACAACGGTATCTTCTTGTACGACTGTATCTACTTGTACGATTGTATCTACTTGTACAACTGCATCTACATGTACGACGTACAACCGTATCTACATTGTACAACCGTATTTACATGTACAACTGTATCTACATTGTACAACTGTATCTACCTGTACAACTGTATCTACATTGTACAACCGTACATACATGTACTACTGTATCTACGTGTACAACTGTATCTACCTGTACAACGGTATCTACATTGAACAACCTTATATATATGTACTACTGCATCTACTTGTACAACTGTATCCACTTGTACAACTGTATCTACATGTACGACTGTATCTACATGTACGGCTGTATCTACTTGTACGGCTGTATCTACATGTACAACTGTATCTACTTGTACGACTGTATCTACTTGTACGACTGTATCTACTTGTACAACTGCATCTACATGTACGACGTACAACCGTATCTACATTGTACAACCGTATTTACATGTACAACTGTATCTACATTGTACAACTGTATCTACCTGTACAACTGTATCTACATTGTACAACCGTATATACATGTACTACTGTATCTACGTGTACAACTGTATCTACCTGTACAACGGTATCTACATTGAACAACCTTATATATATGTACTACTGCATCTACTTGTACAACTGTATCCACTTGTACAACTGTATCTACATGTACGACTGTATCTACTTGTACAATTGTATTTACTTGTACAACTGTATCTACGTGTACATCTGTATCTACATGTACAACAGTATCTAAATGGTACAACCGTATATACATGTACTACCGTATCTACTTGTACAACTGTATATACTTGTACAACTGTATCTACATGTACTATTGTATCTACTTGTACAACTGCATCTACATGTACAACTGTATCTACATGTACAACTGTATCTAAATGTACTATTGTATCTACATGTACTATTGTATCTACTTGTACAACTATATATATTTGTACAAATATATATAAATGTACAACTGTATCTACATGTACTATTATATCTACTTGTACAACTGTATCTACAAGTACGACTGTATCTTCTTGTACTATTGTATCTACATGTACAACTGTATATACATGTACCACTGTATCTACATGTACTATTGTATCTAATTGTACAACTGTATCTACATGTACGACTGTATCTACATGTACTATTGAATCTACTTGTTGTACAGTTGTATCTACGTCTACAACTGTATCTACATGTACAACTGTATACACATGTACAACTGTATCTACATGTACATTTGTATCTACTTTTATAACTGTATCTACTTGTACAACTGTATCCCCATGTACGAATGAATCTACATGTAATATTGTATCTACTTGTACATCTGTATCTACATGTACGACTGTATCTACATGTACTATTGTATCTACTTGTACAGCTGTATCTACATGTACGGGTGTATGTACATGTACGGCTGTATCTACTTGTACGTCTGTATCTACATGTACAACTGTATCTACATGTACTATTATATATACTTGTACATCTGTATCTACTTGTACAACTGTATCTCCATGTACAAATGAATCTACATGTAATATTGTATCTACTTGTACATCTGTATCTACATGTACTATTGTATCTACATGTACTATTGTATCTACTTGTACATCTGTATCTACTTGTACAACTGTATCAACTTGTACGACTGTATCTACATGTACTATTGTATCTACTTGTACAACTGTATCTACATGTACTATTGTATCTACTTGTACATCTGTATCTACATATAATATTGTATCTACTTGTACATCTGTATCTACATATAATATTGTATCTACTTGTACAACTGTATATTCATGTACTATTGTATCTACTTGTACATCTGTATCTACATGTACTATTGTATCTACTTGTACATCTGTATCTACTTGTACAACTGTATTTAAATGTACAACTGTATCTACATGTACTATTGTATCTACTTGTACAACTGTATCTATTTGTACAACTGTATATACATGTACAACTGTATCTACATGTACTATTGTATCTACTTGTACAAATGTATCTACATGTACGACTGTATCTACATGTACTATTGTATCTACTTGTACAGCTGTATCTACATGTACGGGTGTATGTACATGTACGGCTGTATCTACTTGTACGTCTGTATCTACATGTACAACTGTATCTACATGTACTATTATATCTACTTGTACATCTGTATCTACTTGTACAACTGTATCTGCATGTTCTATTGTATCTACTTGTACAACTGTATCTCCATGTACAAATGAATCTACATGTAATATTGTATCTACTTGTACATCTCTATCTACATGTACTATTGTATCTACATGTACTATTGTATCTACTTGTACATCTGTATCTACTTGTACAACTGTATCTACTTGTACGACTGTATCTACATGTACTATTGTATCTACTTGTACAACTGTATCTACATGTACAATTGTATCTACTTGTACATCTGTATCTACATATAATATTGTATCTACTTGTACATCTGTATCTACATATAATATTGTATCTACTTGTACAACTTCATATACATGTACTATTGTATCTACTTGTACATCTGTATCTACATGTACTATTGTATCTACTTGTAAATCTGTATCTACATGTACTATTGTATCTACTTGTACAACTGTATATACTTGTACAACTGTATCTACATGTACAACTGTATCTACATGTACAATTGTATATACAGGTACGACTGTATCTACATGTACTATTGTATCTACTTGTACAACTGTATCTACATGTACAACTGTATATACATGTACAACTGTATCTACATGTACATTTGTATCTACTTTTACAACTGTATCTACATGTACGACTGTATCTACATGTACTAGTGTATCTACTTGTACATCTGTATCTACTTGTACAACTGTATCTACATGTACAACTGTATCTACATGTACTATTGTATCTACATGTACGATTGTATCTACATGTACTATTTTATCTACTTGTACATCTGTATCTACTTGTACAACTGTATCTACTTGCACAACTGTATCTACTTGTATTATTGTATCTACTTGTACAACTGTATCTATTTGTACAACTGTATATACATGTACAACTGTATCTACATGTAATATTGTATCTACTTGTATGACTGTATCTACATGTACGTCTGTTTCTACATGTAATCTGTATCTACATGTACATCTATATATACATGTACAACTGTATCTACTTGTACAACTGTATGTACATGTACGACTTATCTACTTATACGACTGTATCTACTTGTACGACTGTATTTAATTGTACGACTGTATCTACTTGTACAACTGTATCTACATGTACATCTGTATATACTTGTACAACTGTATGCACATGTACAATTGTATCTGCTTGTACATCTGTATCTGCATGTACAACAGTATCTACATGTACAACTGTATCTACTTGTACAACTGTATTTACATGTACAACTGTAACTACATGTACTACTGTATCTACATGTACGACTGATACTACTTGTACGACTGTATCTACATGTTCGACTGTATCTGTATATACTTGTACAACTGTATCTACTTGTACACCTGTATCTACATGTACGTCTGTATATACATGTACGACTGTATCTACATGTACTATTGTATCTACTTGTACACCTGTATCTACATGTGGAACTGTATATACATGTACTATTGTATCTACTTGTACACCTGTATCTACATGTACAACTGTATCTACATGTACGACTATATCAACATGTACGACTGTATCTACTTGTACGACTGTATCTACATGTACGACTGTACCTACATGCACATCTGCATTTACTTGTACAACTGTATCTACTTGTACACCTGTATATACTTGTACAACTGTATCTACATGTACGACTGTTTCTACATGTAATCTGTATCTACATGTACACCTGTATATACGTGTACACCTGTATCTACATATACAAATGTATCTATTTTTACAACTGTATCTACATTAACGACTGTATCTATATGTACGACTGTATCAACATGTACGACTGTATCGACTTGTACGACTGTATCTACATGTACGACTGTATCTACATGTACATCTGCATTTACTTGTATAACTGTATCTACTTGTACAACGTATCTACATGTACATCTCTATCCACTTGTACAACTGTATCTACAAGTACACCTGTATCTACATGTACATCTGTATCTATTGTACAACTGTATCTACTTATGCAACTGTATATACATGTACTATTGTATCTACATGTACGACTGTATCTACCTGTACGACTGTTTCTACATGTACATATCTATCTACTTGTACATCTGTATCTACCTGTACAACTGTATCTACATGTACACCTGTATCTACTTGTACAACTGTATCTACATGTACGACTGTCTCTACATGTAATCTGTATCTACATGTACATCTGTATATACATGTACACCTGTATCTACATATACAACTGTATCTACTTGTACAACTGTATCTACATATACGACTGTATCTACATGTAAAGTGTATCTATTTGTACACCTGTATAAACATGTACAACTGTATCTACTTGTATGACTGTATCTACATGTACAACTGTATCTACTTGTACGACTGTATCTACATGTACGACTGTATGTTTTTGTACGACTGTATCTACATGTACGTCTGTTTCTACATGTAATATGTATCTACATGTACATCTATATATGCATGTACAACAGTAGCTACTTGTACGACTGTATCTACTTGTACAAATGTATCTACATGTACTATTGTATCTTTTTGTACAACCGTATCTACTTGTACGACTGTATCTACATGTACGACTGTACAAATGTATCTACTAGTATGATTGTGTCTACTTGTACGACTGTATCTACATGTACATCTGTATCTACATGTACGACTGTATACGACTGTATATACTTGTACGACTGTATCTACTTGTACGACTGTATCTACATGTACGACTGTACCTACATGCACATCTGCATTTACTTGTACAACTGTATCTACTTGTACACCTGTATATACTTGTACAACTGTATCTACATGTACGACTGTTTCTACATGTAATCTGTATCTACATGTACACCTGTATATACGTGTACACCTGTATCTACATATACAAATGTATCTATTTTTACAACTGTATCTACATTAACGACTGTATCTATATGTACGACTGTATCAACATGTACGACTGTATCGACTTGTACGACTGTATCTACATGTACGACTGTATCTACATGTACATCTGCATTTACTTGTATAACTGTATCTACTTGTACAACGTATCTACATGTACATCTCTATCCACTTGTACAACTGTATCTACAAGTACACCTGTATCTACATGTACATCTGTATCTATTGTACAACTGTATCTACTTGTACAACTGTATATACATGTACTATTGTATCTACATGTACGACTGTATCTACCTGTACGACTGTTTCTACATGTACATATCTATCTACTTGTACATCTGTATCTACCTGTACAACTGTATCTACATGTACAACTGTGTCTACATGTACACCTGTATCTACGTGTACAACTGTATCTACATGTACGACTGTCTCTACATGTAATCTGTATCTACATGTACATCTGTATATACATGTACACCTGTATCTACATATACAACTCTATCTACTTGTACAACTGTATCTACATATACGACTGTATCTACATGTAAAGTGTATCTATTTGTACACCTGTATAAACATGTACAACTGTATCTACTTGTATGACTGTATCTACATGTACAACTGTATCTACTTGTACGACTGTATCTACATGTACGACTGTATGTTTTTGTACGACTGTATCTACATGTACGTCTGTTTCTACATGTAATATGTATCTACATGTACATCTATATATGCATGTACAACAGTAGCTTCTTGTACGACTGTATCTACTTGTACAAATGTATCTACATGTACTATTGTATCTTTTTGTACAACTGTATCTACTTGTACGACTGTATCTACATGTACGACTGTACAAATGTATCTACTAGTATGATTGTGTCTACTTGTACGACTGTATCTACATGTACATCTGTATCTACATGTAAGACTGTATACGACTGTATATACTTGTACGACTGTATCTACATGTACGACTGTATCTACATGTACATCTGTATCTACATATACGACTGTATCTACATGTACGACTGTATCTGCTTGTACGACTGTATCTGCATGTTCACCTGTATCTACATGTACATCTGTATCTACATGTACGACTGTATCTATATGTACGACTGTATCTTCATGTACGACTGTATCTACAAGTACATCTATATCTACCTGTACACCTGTATCTACATTTACACCTGCATCTACATGTACATCTGTATCTATATGTAAGACTGTATCTACTTGTACGACTGTGTCTACATGTACGACTGTATCTACGTGTTACATCTATATATACCTGTACATCTGTATCTACTTGTACAACTGTATCTACTTGTACAAATGTATCTTGTTTAATTTGATGTATAAATATTGCAAACCATTATAACTTTAATTGAGGATAAACTTCTTTTTCTTTTAATAAATCATCCATAATTAACAGAAAGTGCAACGACCGGTGCGCGCCACACGTAATGCATTCTGAAATCAAAGCTCATGTGACAGCGACTTGTCAGATAAAAGTAGAATAATAAAAAAAACGCAATTGATAATGCATATTCAATATCTTCTTGCATATTTTTAAATAGTGTCTAGTAAACATGCATAAACTTAAAGTAGTATAAATAGAAGTATAAATACAAATTATTGGTTTTACTAAACATTTAACATGAATTTACCTAAACTGATTAAAGTAAATTAATTAAGTAGCTTATAATGCATACCGTGGCTATTTAAAATGTAAAGCAATACGTGATAACTTAAAAATATTCACTTCCTGTTAGAAAACTTCTACTAAATGATGTTCGATACTTTTGTTTTTCAATTCTTATTTATCTCTGTTGTAAATATACTAAAATATAGAATACGATGTTGTTAACGACTCAGCAGCATATTATAGGTTATTTAGAGTCGCCTTAGAGAGAGGGGAAGGACACGTAGACTCCTGGGTCCCTATTCATAAAGTTTCTTAGGTATACGGCGTCTTTTCCATTTTTTAAACACGTTTTTCTACCATTTGAACACATCTTCTTTATGCCTAATAATGCTATGGATTAATAAACCACGCAGCTAAACATTTATCTTAAAATATATGCTCTGTAGTGTCGCTGAGAGGTTTATAAGCATATTTGAAAATATGTAAAAATCTTTAAATTTTGACTCAACTAATATATTCTACTTAAGTTGTTTTATGAATACCGGCCCTGGAATATTAAGATCTTACACAAGCTGACATAGACGTAGATATACAGGCCAAACAGGAAATGACCACAGTTAACCAAAAACTCGTATAGAAACAACCAGCAATTACAAGGACACATGAAGGCAATGCATATGACATCCCATTGATAACATGCATATGACATCACATTGATAACATGCATATGACATCCCATTGATAACATGCATATGACATCCCATTGATAACATGCATATGACATAACATTGATAACATGCATATGACATCCCATTGATAACATGCATATGACATCACATTGATAACATGCATATCACATCACATTGATAACATGCATTTGACATCACATTGATAATATGGTTGACAACAGGGCTACCGTCTTGGAACGGTCGGTGGTAAGATAGGCCGCTGTGGGTTAAACCATGTTGTATAATGTACCAAACCTCGCCCTTACCCTAGTGTCATCCCAGTAAAACGAGGCAAAATAAAAAGAAATGCCCACCAGCCTATATCCTATAACATACTAGGCATCATTAACAGGCAATATATCACAAATATGATCATGTACGAAAAAAAGTGCTCAATGACCTTGCAGAAGCCAGAGTAACAAGTAGTGCACCACAATACAAGATTGGAGACAAACTTTTCGTAAACGGTTTTGCAGTGTACTTTTGCCGTATGTTGGCGTGTTAGTTCCTTTAAAAAATATTTTCAATCTCAAAAATAATCGCTTTTCTATTTGTGGCGATTTTAAAGTGTTTGACGTGTGCCTCAATGACTAAGAATTTGTAATGCCAAAGATTAATCAAAGTAATCACCTCTGTGTTTAGATCGAAGGTGATAGATAGCCAATCTCTCTCTTGTGGTCATAAGTATGTGTAGTGTAACACAGTCACAATAGGCAACATTTATCACTTTATAATGCGGAAGTAGGATGTAATGCTCAATATTTATTTTATTTCAAGATAGCTTGTGATGTATAGAAATTCTTAATGTTAAATATTGGTCAAACCGTATAGAAATTTTTAATGTTAAATATAGGTCAATCCATTGATGGCCAAGCCATTGACAGTCAAGCCATTAATGGTCAAGCTATTGATATAGTCAAGCCACTGATGGTCATGTCATTGATGATCAATCCATTGATAGTCAAGCCATTGATAGCCAAGCCAATGATAGTCAAGCCATTGATAGGTCAATATATTGATATGTCAAGCGATAGATAGTCAAGCCATTGATGGTCAAGCAATTGATGATCAAACCATTGATAGTCAAGCCATTAATGGTCAATCCATTGATATGTCATTCGATATATAGTCAAGCCATTGATGGTCAAGCAATTGATGGTCAATCCATTGATAGTCAAGCCATTGATGGTCAAGTCATTAATTGTCTAGGAGTTAATGGTCAAGCAAGTGATGGTCAAACCATTGATAGTCAAGCCATTGATAGTGTCAGGCCATTGATAGTCAATCCATTGATGGTCAAGCCATTGATTGTCAATTCATGGATGGTCAAGCCATTGATGGTCAAGCCATTGATAATCAAGCATTGATAATCAAGCATTGATTTATCAAGCCATTGATAGGTCAAGCTATTGACAGGTCAAGCAACTGATAGACAAGCCACTGGTAGACAAGCCATTGCTATGAGCAGTGGATGTTGCTGTCTTAACAAAAAGCAGATAATGCCAGTCGTATTATTTGTTTTATTCCAGATCTCACTACACAGTTTGCTCCCTTGCAAGCCTTGGCACGATTCTTCCGCCATACACATGAGTATTGTGTTCTTCGGTTTGTTTTGAATATCGCGTTAAAACTCGCTAATAGATATGTTGACTGTTATTGCAGGTGGACACACAGAGATGCGACGGTATTGACTCCACGAAATATGACTCATATTGGCTGTTGATGCTGGTACGAACTCTGGAGTGTAAGCCCAACATAGAGCGGTGGAACACACCATCACATTAAAGAATAATACGTTAAAAGCCTTGACACGGTTAACTATATTCATAATAGCCAAAACAGTAAAATGAGCAAAATGGTCATATTGAAACCACAGTATCCAATATGGCCTACTGGTTAGTGAGATTTAACATTAGTACATTGCATTTATATTCAGACTTTCCAGTAACAACAGAGGGTAAAGTTTGCAGATGATGTTTGGTTAAAAGGGTTTGCTATTGTTGTTGTTGTTTATGTGTGTGTTTGATTGTTTTGGTTGGTGGGACTCACACGATATTTATTTTGTTTCAACCATATGTAACAAGTTTCAATATTTTCACATTTACGAAGTAATGAACACAGAAAAAGCAATAATGCAATTCAACAAATATGCGCTCAATTTATTAAAGAGGATTGTTGAATACAATACAGTTCGGGAGACATGTTTCATTTTCCAGCAGCGTGGAGATATTTTGCACACTGTATGAGCGTCATTCAGCTGATCCTTATATGGGTTTTGTGTTGGTCTATGGTTAACAGACTCCGAATCCTATAGTTGACGATACGCATGCATTACAACTTCAATTCCTAGTGAACTCTTCAAAAAAAACTGAATGGTATAAACATATATTTTACAATGCTCAAAGGTTACCGTTTTACTTGCTGAAATGACGTTTTCGTAGATCAGTCTACTGGAAGTGTAGCATGCTATAATTAGTATAGGTATATTAGCAACAAAACGTTCATTAGTCTCTGTAGCGCAACTGGTTGAGGCTTCGTGGTAGTGCCGGGGAAGTCAGGGTTCAAGTATGCTGATTTAATTTAGCTGTCGAAGGCAGCTGATCCTTATATTGGTTTTGTATGTGTCTATAGTTAACAGACTGTGAATCATGTAGCTGATGATAAGCTTGCATTACAACTTCAGTTCCTAGTGAACTAGTCTAAAATATGGTATAAACACATATTTTGCAACGTTAAAAGGTTACCGTTTCACTTGCTGAAATAATGTTTTCATAAATCAGTCTACTGAAGTGTAGCATGCAGTAATTATTATATGTATATTATATGGTATTTCTGTGTTGATGTGTTCTTCTAGCACGTCGTGTTACAAATGTGGATTGTTATCAATATGAAAGGCATGTCAAGGTATTTGAACAGAGAGAAGCGAGGTCGTCCACCTTGATTCAAAATGTTTGGTAGGAAGAACTGATGGTAAATATCGGGAAGAATGTGTCTGGTAAGAAAAACGGACATGTGTTTCCGGTTTCAGTTTGTTTTTTCTGCACATTTGTATTTACAATCAAGCGTCGACTATGATCAAGACTAATATGATACAAATATATCGGAAGCAATGGCTAACTCTGCTTGAGTGAGATTTCGGGTACCATTCTACTAATAATGCGTCCCGGATAACAGTCTAATGGCCGCTGATCTTAGTCATACATTTCGAACAAATGGAATGGAAATACATACACGTGTTGAGCTATATTTTTTGCTTTTGAATATCATTGGAATGCAATCTGCCGAATTATTTATATGATAAACATTTCGTTTTTATTTTCATTCGTGTAAATACGTTTTGTTTTAAATGTTTACCATACAATCATGTGGGTCATAAAGGGACTATAGGAGGAGTTTTGCGTGCTATTTTATGACAAGTTTATGTCATATTTAATTTGCAGTATTAAAATAAATTCGTCAACACAGCAATGTTCTAAAGTATCTGGTTAGTAAATGGAGCACATTTAATAAACTGATGCATTAAGGAATAACCAACATAATTGCCTAACATTTTAAAAACTATCACTTTTGCTATTGAATTGTGTATTTCGATCACAAATCATGCACTTCTTTAACAATATAAACTAACACGTGTGTTGTATATAACAAAAAAACAACTCGCGGAGTCGCGAGTTTTCTAGACTAATAATTTTCAGAAACAATATAAAAGAACCAGGCGGAACATGAGGCTCAACTTAGAGTAAATATATTCCATTAACGTACATGTTGATGGATTTATTTATATATAAAGACATCCAAAATATTATAGCTCGTCTGCAGTCCCTTTAAAAGCTTCTTTCTTATAGCTCGCCTTCATTCTCTTTAAAAGCTTCTTTCTTATAGCTCGCCTTCAATCCTTTAAAAGCTTCTTTCTTATAGCTCGCCTTCAATCCCTTTGAAAGCTTCTTTTTTATAGCTCGCCTTCAATCCCTTTAAAGCTTCTTTCTTATAGCTCGCCTTCAATCCCTTTAAACGCTCTTTCTTATAGCTCGCCTTCAGTCCCTTTTAAAAGCCTCTTTCTTATAGCTCGCCTTCAATCCCTTTAAAAGCTTCTTTCTTATAGATCGCCTTCAGTCCCTTTAAAAGTTTCTTTTTTAATACAGAGGCTCTTGATACGCCATAAGTTTGCAAAACGCAACGTGCCCAGTTTGTAGAAATGCATTTTATGTGTCACACGTGTTCCTAACCTATTGTGGTTCCGTATGTTACTTTGTGCCATTCATTATAATGCCTTTGCGCATACAATCGGCGTCCCAATACGTTATGTACAGTATATAAACGTTTAGTAACAGCTGAACTATCTATCTAAATGTTTTATTTCCCTATACGTTTTTTTCAGGTAAGTGATATTTCTGTTACATATCAAACGTCGTTCGTGGATCGTCCTGTCATATAATTGATCACGTTCATATAAGTTATCATTCATGTCTTTGAGAGTATAGATAGAAAGACACCGTTAGTCATTCATTGACTCGACCAGTGAGCTCATTAAAGGTAGTTCGTCTTATCACATATTGAACATCATTTTTCTTCGCACGATGCTCGTCAATGTTGCCCACACACACGTTAAATGAACACAAATCTAAATAAAGTGAACATATTATTTAAATGTATATCAACACAACAAAACTACGCACTATATACATTCAAAAACTTTTCCGAGCTTTAATTGAAAAAAACACATTATGAATATGTGTGATAAAGATGAAACATGAAGGACCTCGAGTGTGAATAAAACAGCTCGTTTCATTCAAACAAGGTCCACAACTCTGCTGTTTCTGCTAAAATTTAACGGATTATTGAACTTAAACACGCTTTTATTGATATTAACACTAACCAGGTTTGGTTAATATTAGACGAAAAATGAAGTAGCTAGAGATTTAACAAAGCAAACATTAACATTTTTCGCTAAATCAAGGGCCATAACTCCGGTGTTACTTATCAGATCTGACTGGTTTCGAGCATGTCCGAGCTTTTATTAATACCAACAATATGACCGAGTTTGGTAAATATCAGATTTTAAATGAATGTGCAAGATCGTTAGCAAAGCAAAATATAGGTTAAGATCAGATGAGAAATGAAAGCGCTAGCGTGTTAACGAAGTAACGTATTTCAATAAATCAAGGACCATAAATCGGTTGTTACTAATCCGATGTAGCTGGTCTTCTAACGTCTTCGAACGGTTACTAATATTAAGGCACTGGCAAAGATTGGTAAAGATTAAATTCAAAATGAAATTGCTAAAGTGTTAACAAGGCAAAATATGATTTTTTTCTGAGTTCAAAAATAAGGCGAAAAAGTTTTGAGTACTACTACACTTAGAGTAGTATATTTTAGTAGAATTTTATTCTCATTTGTTAACTGTGTTAGACAAAGTGCAGTAACCTGTTTGTATCCGTCTGTCCACATGGCGCATTGTAAATCGTCATTTGATTTGTCTTAGTCATTACATATAACTTATGAATGCATCTAAACCTACCTGCCGGTGATATATCATGCAACACTTGGATATAAATAATGATACCCATCACATACTACGTTTTTCTATGAAAGGAACATGACATTATCTTAACAGTAGTACATATAGTATATTATATAAGGTAGAGAAAATCATACATGAACAAACCTTTCAAAACACTGGACCCAGAAAGGATAGATACAAAGTAAATATGGTGTGTAAAATAATTGCTCAACAGTGCTTTACAACTTATAGTTGTAAAGCACTGTTCAACAATAATATATATAGCTCCCAGTAGGATTGGAACCCACAAGCTGTGAGAGGCGAGAAGGTTTACAACGCACCGTCGTAAACCCCACGGCCATGGCGACGCTCCGCATATAGTATATATAAGCAGAATTAGGCAAAGTACCTTTTCTAATACCCGCCTATATATTTGTTTTGGTCCGTCCATATGGCGCATTGTAAATCGACTTTTGATATTTCTTACTCATCACATATAAGTTAGCGTGGACATTTTATGAATGAAACAAAACGGCCATCTGGGCTTAACCGCCGATGATGCATTTTATATGACTCTGGAAATAAACAAAGGTAAATATGACATGCAATGTGTCTGGTTGTCTGGTTATATAACAATAACTGTCCATTTATAAGAGCACAGTATAATATTTGTCTAATACTTATCGCGGTTTGTTAATGGTGAAGAGTTCTCTTAATAGCCTCTATCCGACTTATTGTTTACCAGAGGTTTATCGATAAACTCTATTTAGGCCAAGCTCTAAATAATGAAGAGCGCTGGTAGTAAAATCTGATTATTGATGCAAGTTTTTGTAAATACGAGGAAACTGATTGGCTTAACTATTTTTTGGTAAACACTAATATGAAATAGCCTACTATTTATATATGAAATAGCCTACTATTTATATGAAGCAACATACATTGCCATACCGCCTTACATTGTACATTGTTTTCCTGTGATTGTCTTAGCTGCAGCTGGTATACTGGCATATATGATAGCACGAGACTGCTTATCGACACATGTTAGACGCATGTTCTTTTAGAACCACTCCCAGTGACCAGATGATTAATACTATAGATTGCTTAACTATCTTTTCATCTTTTCTCTTGAGTAATGTAAGGTGAGACTAGATAGAAGAATTGTTAATCCACCTCATTTATCACGTGACTTGCGGTGAAGGCGATTGTAATAAAGTCATGACATTAGTATCATAATAAACTAGTATACTAAATATGCCCAAAAAAAGGCCGATTTATCGCTCGGTAGTTTTTGTTCAGCTCGGTTTGCAGTCGGAAATTGAAGCGTCAAAACGTCAATTTCTGTAACTTTAAAATAAATCGACGATATAATATAAGGTGCAAAGCATAGCACTGTTCCCGGGTTCCTATGTATCCTTTCATTCTAGACGTGGCCTATTGGTAGAGCGTCCTTCTCGCATACAGAAAGTCGTGGGTTCAATCCCCGGCCGGATCATACCAAAGACGTCATTCAAATGGTACGAGAAGCTCCCTTGCTTAACGTTTAATGCCCCGGTCACATGAAGCTCCCGGGCAGTTTACGGGCCCAGTAAGGGTCAAAGCCCTGAGAACCCGTGGGTAATCGCACGGCATGCCGTGCGGGCCCGCACGATTTTTCGAGATTTTTGAACCCGTACGGGTGCACATCATCAGGTTCGGCCTGGTATACACCCCCAAGAACCCGTACGTGCACTTACGGGCTTCACCGGGCCCCGCACGGCCCCGTACGGTCCCGCACGACTAATCGTACGTGCACGTGCACCTTACAGAACCCTTAGATTACACGTACGGGTTCTTGCGATACCGTGGCCAAAAAATCGTAAGAAGGCGCAGAGAACCCGTAGAACGCCCGTAGACCGCCCGTATGCATGTGACCACAACATTGCAGGAGGGTGATTTCGTACGGACTTCCCACGGGCAACAGGCCCGTACGGCTCCCCAAGTCCTACGGACCCGGGACCACCCGTAGGTCTCATCTGACCGAGGCATAACATATACAGGGTAGTTGTGGGACTGGTCGGGCCCGTAGTATCCTGCGTTTCCTTGATTAACGTTTAACATATACAGGGTAGTTTTAGGACTGGTCGGGCCCGTAGTGTCTACGGTGTGGTATTCCAGTGCAGCAGTCCTTATAAACTGAGCAGTGAGCTCACCTCTACAGACACCGTCGTGATATGACTGAGATTGTTTAAAGCCCCCCCCCCCCCCCCCCCCCCCCCCCCCCCCCCCCCCCCCCCATCATGAAAGTAATACGCACGCACGCACGCACACACATACACACACACACATATTGCGTAAACAAAATATTTTAAAGTCAGTAAATAAAATATATTATATGATTAGTAGTTATGGATGATGAGTTTGCTGAATATGTTATGATTCAGACGTCATCTGCGTCTATATTTGCTTGTATATTTGACCTTCTGGTACTAGTACAGGTGCTCTGTCCTTCTAGTCACGTGTTAACCATTCCTGTTTATATGCCAAACTAAAATATGTGACATAAACAGCTGTCATGTGTTTATTTCATACGTATATAGATTAGTTTATGATACCTATTTGGATGTATGTTTCATGAAATTACATTGGAAGAACTATATGTATGTTTTTGTGTCCAATATTCAATGCATGCTATCCTGCACATCGTCGTTGTTAATCAAATGCCATATTGAATTGAATGATGTCATCAACACAGTATAGTAGGTTATTTAGGGCCGCCCCAGAGAGAGGGGAAGGATACATAGGAATCCGGGAACCTGCCCTACTCTTATTATCGAATAGATTATTATGGTCCTTAACGCGCTCGGAGGATAGACCGATACACGGGACCGCCCCGTTTACGTCTCCATCCGACGGACGAGGCTAAGGGAAAGTGTTTTGCCCAAGAACACACCGAAGGAACTCAGTGGCACCATGGAGGATTGAACCCGTGGCCTCATCAAGTTGGTTCAAAAAGCTAGACGTCTAATCGTTTGCATGTATTATTATATGATTAATCGAATTGTCCTCTACCAAGTTTGTTCAAATGGTGACTCTGTGTTCAAATTTGGTTTGGTCTTTTAGTTCGATCATCAACCTCGGCGAATGTCGCTTTTTGAAAACCATCCGTGAACTGGCTACAGACGATTCGGTTATATAGGGGAAATCTTGAAATATATTTCTCTCCGTGACCACACACGCTATGGCTCTCATATATTGCATGTATTCATATATTGCATTACGGCCCTCATCCAAGTTTGTTCAAAGGGTGACCCTGTTATTGGTCCTGACTCAGGGTCAACGTTTTATAGAAAGTTGTATTGTAAAAACTTTAACAAAATATCTTTGAAACTGCAAGAGTATGTGTTCAAACTATTTGCATGTAGCATTATCTAACGGTGTACTAGAAGAACGCCATTCTCCGAGTAACGGTTTAATTGAATGGAGTTTATTGTTCACAAACAAATCGCAAGCGGCTTGCCAAGATTTACGAATATGTGTGTGTAATTCAACTTTTAAAATCAGTTTAAGGTAATTTGCATTAGATATATGTAAACCTAATGCTGCCTTAGCAGCACTATCAGCTCTATCATTACCATGTATTCCTACATGGCTTGGAAGCCAGCAAAAAATGATAACATTATCAACTATAAGAGAATTGTATTTTTCTAAAAGTTGAAGCACAACTGGGTTATCATGAGATAAAAGGGAATCAGAAAAGATTACAAAATGGTCATCATCAGATTCCTGAATATAGTTTAACTGCCTTAAGTTCAGCTGAAAAGATAGAGGCCTTGTCAGGCAGGCGGCTTTTTATGCTGTTTTTGTGAACGACAGCTGCTGCATCTACCCTATCTCCATATTGTGTGTATATATACTGAAACGTACTGTATTGTGATTTTGATTTAATTTCATTAAATTTGCTTTGAAAGACAGTAGGACCTGTAATAGACTTGTTACTATCACAAAGATCAAAAATAATTGTTGGTGTTTCCAAAGTCCACTGTGGAATTTGTGATACTTTGTAATTGGCACTCAAATTTAGGTCTATTTCAGTGTCTCTTAATTTTGGTTTAATAAGAAGACCAAATGGTCGAATGGCCTTCGGTCTTCGATCAAAGAGAGGTTCATAACTAGGATTAAAAACAGTATCGAAAGTTGGGTTTGAAGGGTTAGATTGTAATTTAATGGCATATTGAAGGGCTAATTTGTCCCGTATATGATACAGGGATGGTTCATTAGCTTCAACATATACTATTGAGCCGTAGTCCAGCTTGGATCTGA
Source organism: Cyrtodaria siliqua (assembly GCA_037043455.1). Taxonomy (NCBI): domain Eukaryota; kingdom Metazoa; phylum Mollusca; class Bivalvia; order Adapedonta; family Hiatellidae; genus Cyrtodaria; species Cyrtodaria siliqua. The sequence goes on along the minus strand of JAWPHD010013705.1, from coordinate 17,060 downwards.
TAAGAGATCTATAAAAAAGAGTTTGAGAGTGGACTTTTGGAAACGGCTGAACACGACATATACGAAATATTGCAGTCTCGGTTTGATTGAGACTGTTCATGAACGGTAGTGAAATATGCTAGCTACCACTCACGCCCTCTAGCCCCGTGTTGAGCAGAACTCAATATTCATAAAATCAATAGTACACAATTTTAACCACCCCGAAGATGGTATGCATATGGAGGTTGACATGGAGTATATTTCTTCCCCCTGTCGTACGGCGTATGGTCCCAGTATCTAATAAAATTAAATGCCCCGAAGAGCGAAATAAACATAATGGAATTTAGTTGGGAGCAGCGGTTATGAGCCTGCGCATCACAAGTAACAGCCAAAAGACTAAATTAAAAAGCAGACAACATATCCTATGAGTGGGATTCGAACCCGCAGCGACGAGAGGAGAAAGGTGTACAACGCAACGTCGTTCAGGTCTCACACCACAATTAATTTTCCCATAGGGTTACTGTACAGCCTTTTCCAACATCTGAGCTTCAAAGCAGGGCAGCAGACATTGTTGTTGGTTTAATATCTTCAGTATAGCCAAGACCAGTAATTTAAAACAATAAAATACATAAGTTAGCCAGGTTTTTTTTTTTCTCGCTCATGTTTTGTGAACCCTATGGAAAATACAAAATTCATACACTATCTAGCTGAATATGTGGTGCTTCGGTCAAACAATTCTGAAATTTGAATGAAACCTCATATCAACATGGGATTTTCTGTATCATCTGTCTTTTACACTGCAGATGTATGCTAAAGCAAAGAAAAACCTATTTTTCAGATTAAAAATTGCCTAAAATTGAGAAAAAATAGAATTATTTTCTGTTTTCCTTTTGTCTCTAGATCCGTGAGCTTTCAGGGGAGATAATAGAGATGTGAGACCTTAACTCCTAGGCCACGGAAACGCTCGAAACAGTTAAGAATCGTCACATTTTATAATTATTTCTGTTACTGTTGCAACCAAACAATCACCGAAATGGCGCGAAACTTAACACCCTTACTATACCCTTTTGCAAAGTGTTCAATGTGCATTCTAGATGTAGATTCAAATAACGTTTAAACATTTATAAAGGCGTTAATCCACCTTTATTGTCGCTCGATTGAGTAATTTTCGAACGCTGCAATTACTTAAACGGCCATAACCCACTTGCATGTCGTGACTTAGTCAAATCAACTTGGACTTCGCGATCAAACAAAAGGAAAATGTCTGGATTGATAGGCTTCAACATATTGATCAGTTTAAAAGAAAATAATAAATTTGAAAATAGACTTTAGAAAACCTCGACATGTTCAACATTCTTTAATACAAAGGTATAATTTTCGAATCAGTAACCTCGATTTATTCTGCGGATTGTTACAATCCGCACGCAATGTTTTCAATGTCAAAGTAAATCGGATGAAACAAATACTGAAAAGAAGTTTAATTTATTTTATCTTAACCATAGAGTTTTCCATTTCATTTTCTTTACGCTTAAATAGATCATAGATAAAGAAGCTCATTTACACCAGTAATAATGACGTTAACAATGTGGGAATGTATCAAATACATTATTAAAAATTAGTAAACAAATACCGCAAGGTCTAGGAAGCTCTTCTATCGATATTTCAAAATAATCAACATCTGCAAAATGATGTATTCGAAAAGATGTGTAGCAAAGTTAAAAATTAAATGTTTTACCAAAATAATAAACTGTTTAAGCAAACTAACTAAATTCGACATTTTGTGATACAAAGATCTTAATGAAAGCGCAAGATGTCGTCATTAAGATTATTTAAAAAGACCCGAAAAATTATCTGAGGCGTAATTACACCATTGCGATTGTGCTTCCGTGGTGTATAGTCAAATATTGCCTAATATAATAAATACGTTTAAATACTAGTGATACAAAATGCACACTTTTGATTGCTTTTTGTTATTATTACCTTTAATTCATCCGAATGATGTATTGGGAACATTTATTAGTGTTTTGTTTGAAATATTTAATTATAATTGACATTAAAGCGAAAGTAGAAATGGGGTAAATCTATCAGTGACGTGTCAAAATAGAACGTGACGTCGTTCAACAGATTGGCTAATGACCCCCTGTTTTTATTGCATTTTTATATTGACGGACGCTCGATCGTTTGATTGATCGTGTTTTAAAATTTTCTATGAACAAAAAATGCGCTCTTGACATACATTCGTCCTATATAAAATGAAGAAGGAAAATCAATGGTGCAAAGACACCTTGACAATTCGCCATGTTAAATATATTGATAAATGGCATACCACGTTTAATTAATAGAGCGATTAGAAGATGGGCGCGGGATTAACGGCATTACTTTGTAAAACGCCTCTCACCGCTGCGGGTTCGAATCCCTCTGGGAGCTCAACTTGTTAAATGAGAAAGTGTCGATTCTTACGGATGGCGGGGGGTATACAGTATTGGTTCTACCCAGGAAAAAATGGGGTGGTCTGCCTCCACCACAAACAAATCAACCGTACTGTATTGCCCAAAATGTGTTAAAAATGACGTAACATACCGTTCAAACATCAAACAAAGAATATTACACAGTGCAGCTTATTTTCTTTGGCCTTGCGAATGAGTTGTACTTTTTAAATTCTGGAAACTTTTCCAACATGACCCGGTCGAATGCAGCCTGGTTTTGTTTGTGAACGGTCACAACGAAAAGCACAACACCGCGCTTGCAATCAGGACTGTTATTCATTTGATCTTCTGGAGATCGCTGAGCCCGACACTTATATTTAGATATCGGTGGTACATTTTCAATTGCTTTTGTTTTCTTACTTAAATTTCCACTACTCCGGCCGATAAAGGCTCTGGGTATTGTTTAACCACCCATAGGATATGTTGTCTACTTTTTAATTTAGTTTTTTTGCTGTTACTTGTGATGCGCAGGCTTCATAACCGCTGCTCCCAACTAAATTCCATTTTGTTTATTTTGCTCTTCGGGGCATAGAAGTTTGTTAGATACTGGGACCTGGGCCGCTGGACATGGGGGATGTAATAAGTATATAGGTCGCTATGTCCACTGCCATATGCATTATTGAGTTTATGAATATTGAGTTCTGCATAACCCGGGGCTAGTGGGCGTGAGTGGTAGCAAGCATATTTCACTACCGTTCATTAACAGTCTCAATCAAACCGAGACTGCAATATTTCGTATGTATCATGTTCGGCCGTTTCCAAAGGTCCACTATCATACTCTTTTATGTAGGCCTTAATTAGCAGTCCAGCACAACAATGTGAGTAACCCACCGAAGAAACTCAGGCAATCCTGTATTTATTGTGTAATTTATATTTTTAGAAAATATATGTTTTGTAAGTTTCCGAACTGAATTTAAGAAATAAAATATTTCCAGCGGGTTTATATTGTCCCAAATCAAAACCTGTTGGGCGGGACTTGAGGATCATCGATACCAAGGCCCTATTCCCGCGGTTTCGATGTGTTTCAAGTCCCAACCACCACGTTTTGATCTCGCACAATATAACCCGCTGAAAATATTTTATTTTTTATCTGACATGGATTTTGATGTATTTTATACAAACATTTGCGAGAGATTGAAGATAATACAAACACATTCTCACAACTTACATTGTACGTCTATCTCTCAGCACCAAACGAAGAAACGATACGGCTTTATCGTGTTTCGAACAAGTTCAATTTGTTGTTTGAAAGTAACGTTGCCTTAAACTAAAGTATTCGATGTTTTGGATGTTTTCCGACGTTGAAAATCGTTTAAAATGACGTGCTAACGGATGAAGAACGTGACGTCAGAGGTTTAAAAACTCATCAATAGCCATTCAGCATTGAGTATTCTCATAAACCATGTTAAATTCTTTTATATATGACAACAAGTGATGCACCAATAGTAGTGCGAACGCTGGATTGCGAATTCAACATGTTTAACTGAAAAATCAGAGAAAAACGGGGGATAATAAGAGGTAAAATACATGACAGAGTCATGGTTGTTGTCATATAGCATCGTGTAATGATAATGAACATGTGTGCCAAGTTTCAGAGCTTTAAGAAATATTTTTTTGAGAAATGAGGAAAAACCAAAAACTTTAACCAAACGCCATATGCGTAAACGAACAGACAGACATACGGATGGAAATCGTCAAACTATAAGCCTGGATGTGCAAAGCAATCCTGCTGAAAATCAGAGGTACAATCGTTAATAGTATAACCATTACTGACCAGCATATGATTTCAGTTCATGGCAATTCTTAATTTTCTGAAAGTCCAAATGTTAAGTTACTTCATATTTGTTTTCATTTTCAAAGGGAGTTATATTGAATCCAAACGCATCTGTTCAATTGAATTGAATGTTGTTTAACGGCTCATCAACACAGTATAGGTTATTTAGAGCCGCCCCAGAGAGAGGGGAAGGATACATAGAAATCCGGGAACCTGCCCTACTCTTATTATCGAATAGATTCCTATGGTTCTTTAACGTGCTCGGAGGATAGACCGATACACGGGACCGCCCGGTTTACGTCCCCATCCGACGGACGAGGCTAAGGTAAAGTGTCTTGCCCAAGAACACACCGACGGAACTCAGTGGCACCACGGAGGATTGAACCCGGGGCCTCCGGTTACAATCTGTTCAAATAGTCATCCTTAATACTTAGCACATTTTAGTTTCATCCATTTTTGGATCTGTTTTACCACATTTTCTTGGTGGACGTAAAGCTTTTAATACGTGATTTTTATTATTACATATTATTTTTGACTCCCTAAATAAATATTGAAAGGTCCCGTATTAAAAACAATAAACAGACCATCTCGGCCTATGACAAATGGCATACCAAGTCAGTTTATTATCAAATGTATTAGACCCAATACGTTGCACAGAATCACTCGCCAGATTATATCAATCACAGAACGCAACCACACAACCACAGTAGAACACAAATGAGTGAAATAGTCCTATAGAAACGACAGCACCCACACTCAGTGGCACTATACAATGAAAAGGACAATACTCAACAATACTCAACAATACTCAACAATACTCAGAGATACACAACACAAAGAGTGGTGAAGACAGGGTTACCGACTTGGAACGGACAGTAGGCAATACGGCCTACAGGTTAGCTGAAATCGATTTTATGTGTACACAACCTCGCTATTTCATGTCTTCAGCTACCAAATTGACATGACAGTGTAAATAAAAGTAACTCCCATCAAAGGGAAATTTCTAACAATAATACAAGTCCATATCCAGAGTAATTATCAAACGATACACGTATATGTTGTTGTAAATATATATATAATATTTAAATGAAATGTAAAGTGTGAGATAGCACAAACGGAAAAGGTTGGCAAAAGCGGTACAACATTAGACCGGCCAGTGGAAAATATAGACCGCGAAGCATATTAGTAGATATGTTCGAAGAAAAGCTATTTATGCTGCAGCCAAACCGCTAATCTAAATATAAGTTGCATGAATAGAAAATATATACACCTTTAATTAAACATTTAACATCGAAAGAGCCTGTATTGGAATATTTCTATTTGAGCAGTATTTTTGGCGCCAAGACAGTTATAAATTTAGAATGAAATGCCTAATTCGGTTTCATGGTATACGTGCCAGACAATAATAAAGCATTTGTATTAAAGAATGCCTTTTTTATTTGTGAAACATACGAGCGTTAGATCATGAAGATGTGACTTTTAAGTCTTATCCACATGATACGCGTTAATAAATCATGATATTGAAGAAACAGTATAAAAAGTGAACTCAAAATAGTAACATAATCACAGTATTTCAGGATAAATAAAGGTTACCGTATGTGTGATGGTTTAACTATTATTTATATATATATATATGTTAAGAAATAGCTCATTTTGATTGGCTAATAAAACAACAACAGTAAAAGAAGAATAAGAACAAGAATAAGAATAAGAATAAGATGATGATGATGGTGATGATAATGACGACGACGACGACGACGAGGACGACGAGGACGACGACGATGATGATGATGATGATGATAATGATGAAATAGTGTTAGACGGTCTCACACCTCTATTATCTCCCCTGAAAGCTCACGGATCTAGAGACAAAAGGAAAGCGGAAAATAATTCTATTTTTTCTCAATTTTAGGCAATTTTTAATTTGAAAAATAGGTTTTTCTTTGCTTTAGCATACATCTGCAGTGTAAAAGACAGATGATACAGAAAATCCCATGTTGATATGAGGTTTCATTCAAATTTCAGAATTGTTTGACCGAAGCACCACATATTCAGCTAGATAATGTATGAATTTTGTATTTTCCATAGGGTTCACAAAACATGAGCGAGAAAAAATCCCAACCTGGCTTACTTATGTATTTTATTGTTTTAAATTACTGGTCTTGGCTATACTGAAGATATTAAACCAACAACAATGTCTGCTGCCCTGCTTTGAAGCTCAGATGTTGGAAAAGGCTGTACAGTAACCCTATGGGAAAATTAATTGTGGTGTGAGATCAGAAGTCGAGTTCCCAGACCAAACTATTGAACAGTAATCAATTCAGACGGAATATAAGGCATAGTTTAGCGCATTTGCACATTTAATATTAAACTGAAATACATTATGATGGTTTGTATTTACATTTTTACTCATACTTTTTCCAGATCATCCACATTCTTAAATAAGCTTTTGACGTTTATTATGGCAAAATGCCAGAGTACTCAAATGCCAAATTGTCGGAACCAATCAGATTTATTCCGTAGTAGTGTCATATATTTTTTTTTGAAATATCCTAACATTGTATAGTTTAAAACAAGTTGCCTTATATAAGGCTCGAACCCTGAACCTTCGGTTCAGTAGATACATAGTAGAAAGGCGCAGTTGGGCGCAGTTGATTTGTTGCGGTATTAAATAGTATATAACAAATGCCATGATCTGATTGGTTCCAATAATTTGGCATGTGAGCGATCTCATGCATACAAAACATTTCCATACTGTTAGCGTTAAAGTAGCTATACCGCCATCAAGCCAAATGTTACAACATATACACCGTTTCTAAACCTACTGAAGACGAGGTATCAGCGTGTGTTGCAACTATCCTTTTTAGGAAGTGAATGCATATGCTTGATTTCTGTGTATCTCGTCATAGCTAGGAGCCCTACCGTAGTTCGTCCGAAGGCTGTCTGTCCTTGGTAGTTCACAAATACTTCTCCCTATATATAATTCTGCTTTTGTAAACGTGAATCTCTTACGAGATCCCAAATTTCGAAAGTTGCCGTAGTGAGTTCAAATTATCTCTTTCATTGTCACTGTCTCAATAAAGCTGTGTGTGGTTATATGATTAAATGTGGCCCACTCATAAGAGCTATAAGTGTATGTACGTATGCGTCTATATGTTAATTGTGCCTCCAGACGAGTGGGTTATGACGTAGAAATACAGTTCATCAGTGGTGGACGGAATATAATCCTCAGTCCAGACTCTATTGTGACCATTACTTCAAGATACGTGTCTCTGGATTGCTTTGTCGTATTTGTTGTCGGAGGGACTTTAAACCTTAGAACGACACGCACACACGGAATATAATCCTTAGAAATACACATACACACACACACACACACACACACACACACGGTGTTGCAGCTATCACTTTTTAGGAAGTGAATGCATACGCTTGATTTCTGTGTATCTCATCATAGCTAGGCGCCCTGCCGTAGTTCGTCCGAAGGTTGTCTGTCCTTGGTAGTTCACAAATAGTTCTCCCTATATATATATATAATTTACAAATTTTGAGAATCCAAACCCTATAGAAATATGTAAACCGCTTTAACCAGCCAGGGCAAACCCCGATACTGGTGCGTCGAATTAATTACCAATTCATAATCCATTTTAAGCATGTTCAATCACAGGTATTTTAAAAACCGTTACATAAACCTTTACTTTTAATAGGCATATATACATTATTATATGATCTGAACACCTGGATAGAATTTTGATAAACGGTTTTGTTGTGCAATTTTGCCGTTAGTTGGAGGGTTAGTTTCTTCAACGTGAATTAGTTAAACCGTATACATGTATATAAACGCAGAGAACTGTAACTAATGTTGTAATAACTTTTAGTTCAATCCAGTTGCATATGTTTCTAGTATTATTTTGAAGTTTAATACATGTATTGTAACATATCTGCAATTAAATATTATTGAAGTAAAATTAAATTATATAAACGGCATATCGTTTACAGCAATGAATGGGATTTGATTTAATAATACTGGTTTATGAATGTATTTGTGAAAGTAATTTGATTATATAGAAATATTCCAATTATATATTTTTATAAAATTTCGGCTACTGCTGGAAATAACTAACATTGTGTGTTCTTCATTTGTTACAAAATGCGTTTCTATTCTTGATATGCATGTACAAAATGCATTACACAAAATACAGCAATACACACATTCGTGTGAATTTGTGTATATGTAAATGTATCAATACATTACCGCAAAATGATTATAATTAACGCACATATAATGGCAAATGAATGAAAACTATATTTTAACCCTTTGCTGCCATAGTAGAAATCATTGATCTGCGACCAGTGTAGGCTTAGATCAACATGTCCACTGTACGCAGGCTGATCAGGGTTTACGCTGTCAGTCAGAATATGTTGCTTAACTATTTATATAGAACATATTACCGGAAGATTTGAACACAAATGTTAGCAGACGACACTTGCAATTTGGCGGCGAAAAGGTTAAAAATATCCGTATTTTCTTTTTAATTTCTCTGTTAAGAGTACCGTTAAGCTTGCATCATTTTGACACCGGCCTTGTGTCGAAACATCACCTTAATTGTAATATTGACTTCTGGTGTCTTAACACGACAATAATGAACACGGCAAACCGGGTCACCGTGTCCCTTGACATAATGTAAACATTATCCTGTCAATGTGTCGCGAGGGAATATTTTAAATACATGGTCAGCTCAAGATATGGGACAGTTGCTAAACGGTGGATCGTGAAGGCGATAATTAGTGTATGCAATATGCATATAATTCATTACGTGGTCTGAGTATTAACTTTCATACCCCATCCAACCCCTTCTCCAAGAATCGAAAATGGGGTTGGCTGGGGTATGAAATAAAACCTTAATTTCGGCTTAACAAGTTTGCATATTGTAAAATTAAAACATTTAATAGGTAATTTTAAAGAAGATTATCACATTTTTCCAGTATTTTTTTTTTTTAACGCGTATTATTGTCGAATTATCCATTATAAAATCCTGCTAATATAAGATTTTCCATCGCTTAATCGAATTAAGACGGGACCACGTAATGTAAGAGAAGCTTTCAATGTTGCATCGGCCTTAAAGGAACACACCGCAGTCTTGAAATTGTTGCATTAAAACTAGCGTCGCGGTTTATTAATCCAGTATCGCTTTAACTTTAAACTGTCTTGCATATCATTAAATAAAAAAATGAGTTGTCTTTTTCTCTTTTTTTCATATCATAGTTTTAAATATAATCAACAGTTAGTAATATGCAAAAACAATTTACTTTTGACTAATCCTATAATAATATAAACGATCGAACAAATGCACGTTATGTAGAAAAACTAACGGTTGCCGCGAGTTTCTTAAACATTAAGATTGCCGTGTGTCCCTTTAACATTAAGGTCTGCCATCATCTGACATGCCATGTTAGGACATAAGGATATTTGGGCATTATTCTGTCATTCTAATTTTCGCATTATTTATACTTTTAGAAAATCATACAATCTATGTAAATTTCACCTGTAGAGATTGTAACAACGTTAAAGGTAACAATTCCGCTAAAGGTAACAACGCTGAAGGTAACAATTCCGCTAAAGATAACAATACCGCTAAATGTAACAACCGCCGCTAAAGGTAACAATTTCAACGCTAAAGTAACAATTGCAACGCTAACGGTAACAACCTCCGCTAAAGGTAACAATTACCTGTACCGCTAAAAGTAACAGAGCTTACGCCACAGGTGCCACAGTAACTTAAAATAACCCGTTTACTCCATTTTCATTGAAACTGTAGATGTTGAAAAAAGTTGTTACCTTTAGTGATAGCCTTGTTACCTTGAGCGGAATATGTGATTGTTATCTTAAAGGGAATGTAGCGACACAGCCAAACAGCTCTGTTATTGAGAGTTCTGAAAAACTTGGGAAAAGGTGAAAGAATTATCAAAATCGGATGATAAACAAAAAAGATATGACCATTTAAAGGTTGTTCTAAAACGAATATGGGAGCTGCCATTTTTAGAACTATGACATCATAGTTCCATATTACCATATATGGAATATTGATAAATATCATTTAAAACGAAGAAAATCACTACAATTGAATGTTTTTTTTTAACTGGTCATATAAAGCATTACTGCCATTAAGTATTACATATTTTTCATACAGTTGTTGTTATTTTTTCCCTATAAATCAGTAAATTTTCATATTTATAAATATTCCATATATGGTCATTTAGAACCGTGATGTCATAGCTCTCAAAATGGCCACTTCCATATCCGTTTCAACAGAAACTTCCAATGATCATATCTTCTTTGTTTATCATCCGATTTTGATATTTCAGAACTCTCAATAATACAGATGGTTTGGCTGTGTCGCTACATTCCCTTTAAGCGGCGGTTGTTACATTTTGCGGAATTGTTACCTTTAGCGTTATTACAGAGATCCTAAACACGTATCCGCATTATACCATGCACAGTATTGTATATTGGCATTCATATTAAAAAAAAAAAGCATTTTTACTTTTACTTGTGATACGCAGGTTTCATAACCTCCGCTCCCAACTAAATTCCATTCTGTTTGTGTTGCCCATTGTTTTCTCGTTGAGCATGTTGAGTGCAAATCATTTTGTTAGAAGCTGGGACCATAGACAGATTAAAAATAAAATGTTTTTTTTTCCATGGGTTTTTAAAATACCCGTGATTGAATTCGAATATACGTAAACATGTTTATGAGTAGGCAACTATTAATTCGACGCTCCGTTGTTTTGGGTTCGGTCCGGCTGGTTCAAACCGTTTATGTTGTGTCTATAGAGTATGGATTCTCGAAATATGCAAGTTATATATACTGAACAAAAAAAGAAACTTCCGCATTTTAAGCTGTGATTTGCATAAGGTTGATTTTGTTACACGTTGTACACCAATCTAGATACAATTTCATCATTATATACTTATCACTCAATCATTCTGATCAATATAAATAATCATCGAAAAACAGAGTTAGTGTGTTGCTGCTAAAACGTGTTTTATTCAAATTGCAAAATCACTATATTTGTATTATAAAGGGAGGTAATCTGAAAATATTCATTCTTGAAAGCTGTATGGCGCAAAAGTGAGTAAACAGGTCAGCTTACTTTCACCGTCGTTTTGGTGCTGGGGTTATCTTCTGTTTATTTCAATAGAACAAAACTGTGTTAAATAGAAGTTTAAACCACACGTTCCGGAAATGCTGTTTAAACCATAACAAGGGGAATAACTTTGCGTACAAGTTGAGTCAAGGAAAATTGTTTTTATGACAGTGCTGGCCTTTTAACAAAGGTATTAACATATAAGACCAAATAAAATATATTTTATTTGCTTCTACATGTATGGGTAAAGTTGCGGAAGTTTCTTTTTTTGTTGAGTATATGTAATTCGTCGTCAATAGGTTTAGAAACGGTGTACATACGGCTGTTTTTGGCGGGATAGCTACTTTAAATATTGAGTTCTCTCAACCCGGTGCTAGAGGGCGTGAGCGGTAGTAAGTATTTGTCACTACCGTTTACGAGACTGCAATATTTTTGTAATTATCGTGTTCGGCGATTTCCAAATTTCTCCTTTCATACACCTCCACAAACAATTGACGCGTGTGTTCTCAGTGGTTGGATTTGGCATATGGATACTGTGCATACTCTAGACTTATCCATAAATCATCAAGTGAACGTTTATCATTAAATGCATCAATCTTAGTATGCCCATCCACCGCCTTAAAGTAACACACGGCAATCTTAATTGTTTTAAATTTTCAGATTGCCGTTTGTTTTTCTATTAACGTAGCATATTTTCAGATCATTAGTAATAATGCTTTGAAAAGCTCTGGGCAAATTACTAATTGTTTATTATATTTTACCAATAATATATTCGCCCTTCATGGCATGTGTTGTGGATGACCCCGCAGCTTGCCTACCAATGGGGCAACGATGCAGGAGTTTGTGTACGTTAAGCACACGCATGAGAAACTCTCCTTACATAGACACGCTGGAGGAAAGCTGTCTTGTGTCGGTGGCCCAAGAAGAGGCCATGACCCCGTAGAGAATGCACCAGTTGCGGAATAAGTGTGCAGCATTAGTAGATGTAGGACCTATCACCGATAATCACCTCACCTAAACAGCGACAACAACACAAAATGACAGCGACATACCAGAGCTGTAGATCAGCTGAGTTTTTGAGTATTTTACTCATAATTGTTTTACAAAAACCCTATTTTTTTTTAAATTGTGAGTATTTTACTCATCAACCTACTACAAATACTCAAACATTTTAAAAATCATGCGTATTGTATTTATAATGTCCTGTGGAACCGTTTATTCCATATTTACATGATGACAATTGTTCTAAGCATCGGTCATGTATTAAGAACAAAGGTCATGCAGTGTTCATTTTACTTAACATCCATTTAATCAGAACGGTTGGTTCTTTTAAGCTGCATAAACTGTCAAATTTTGGAAGCATGAACTATTTAACTTTTTTTTTTATTCTGAATGAGTTCCTTGTTACTCATTCATTTTAAATAAGATGAGTAGTTACTCACTGCATTCAAACATTAACTACAACTCTGAATTAGTCTGGGTCTACACACTGCAAGAGAAACAACATACACCAACAACGCAGATACATTGGCAAGTCAAGTCCACCCGCTAGTGTGCCGTGCCAGTGGGGAATTATCGTCTTTGCACAGTGGCGAAGGTGCTTTAAACTTAAAGAGACATAAAGCACACTGACACACACACACGCACGCATGCACGCACGCACGCTCACTTGATACATACATACTTCCAGATTGCCTTTCAGATGTGTGGATATAGTTACAGTAAGAAATATTAAATACAAAAAGGCAGACATTGCAACAGAACTATATGAACATCCAATGATAAACATCTAATTTCCAATGATGCGAAACAAAGAATGAACTAACATAATGTTGCATCCTGACATACCGTGTTGTTGTGTTTCTTTTTTATCTTTTGTTTTTGTAATAGACATTTCATGTTGTTCTTTTTTTAAACCTTTCCCAAGCTGCAATGAAGACATTCTCACGTGATGATTCCCCGAACATTATCAAACCAAACATGTTTGACAGAAATAATGATCGGCCTTATAACCCATGATGCAGATATATTTGTATTATATGCGTTATGCAGCTCTGACTTCTGGTATTACATCTTGTTTTATCGCCTTACAAATTGAGCATATTTTATGTGTGATTTTCACTTGAAGCATTGTGAGAAATGAAATGCATTCTTTGTAGTTAATAAAACGAAAATAATCTACATTTGTTGCTATTACTCAATCGTTGTATAGTATATCGTTTTAATAGCGTTATTTTATGCCTATCGAAATACCGATCTCCCTTAAATGGGTAACATTAGTGTGACTCATACGTGATATAAAACAGTTAAGGATGCTTGCCGGTCATACCACAGACCTAATAACAAATAGATTGGACAATACGAAAATTATGTAAATTTCACGTGGCACAGAGCTAAAATTTTACAAAATATTTCCCAAATTTAAACACACATATCATGAAGAGCTTTATAGATACAAGTATCATTCATGCCAAATCCCATCACAAATTTAATTTTCTTTCCAATGATAGTATTTTGCTTTCCCTTACATTTAGAGCAAAAAAGTAGTTAGATGGAAACTTCGACTATGTCAAAACTTGCTTTTTAAGAGAAAAGCGAACAATGATGACAATTTAACTTTAAACATCTTTTTATACAATTTCTTAATTTGAAAACAAGCATAAATTATTATAATCCCATTTTGCTATTCACTATGAATCTTTTGAATGTATTCTCATGAAAATCAGTGGTTAACGACGTTTCGTTGTAAACCTTCGTCTCTCGCCGCTGCGGGTACCCACTTGTCAGTGAGGAAGTGTCGAATCTTATGGATGGCGGGAGGTGTACAGTACTGGTTCTACCCAGGAAAAGTGGGTGGTCAGCCTCCACCACAAAAAAATCGAACGTCATATTTAACCTTACATGTGTTAAAAATTACGTGAAACACCATACAAACAAACAAACAAAATGTCCCCATCCGAGGGACGAGGCTAAGGGAAGTGTCTTGAAAATGATAAACAGAAATAACGTAGTGGCGCGGGCGAAGCTCGAACTCGCGATCGCCGTATTTAGAGTATAGCGTGCTAACCACTGGGCCATTTCCACATCGTACGAGGGAGAGTACGGATTCATGTTAAATTAATCCTCAGTGGTTGTCTCAAGATAACGCACGTAACGGTAAAGTGATAACATGCGCGCTATTGCATAATGCATCACTCCTTATTGTCGACATTCGTGTGAATACTTAACATGCCCATATCAACTAGAAAAATGATTGGTCTACAATAATGATACATCCGCATATACATTCCTTTTAATTCATGTTTCAGTTTATTAATTGCTATTACTCCTTAAAGGATTACGAAGCCCCATCAACTTCCTTTAAACGCACGTTATAATAGTGGAAGTTTATTAACCACACCGATTTGATTACGGTAATGTATTAGTAAATAAAGATTGTATATTTGTTAATTATAATAAAAGTCAGCATACCACTTGACAGTTAATGTTCTATCTGTCAAATATTTCGAAAATATTACCTATACACAGTTTAGGTTTTACTGCTTTGATATATTGAACATTTTTAATTTATTTCTTATGAGTTAATTATCTACGTCTAGTTTGAGAAGCTATTAATTTTTTATCGCCATTAAGAATGACAATATCAGTTTAAAAATGTATTATATGGCAATTGAATGAGTGTTATCTATAAAAGAGTCAATTTATTAGACATTGTTGCATACATTCCTGTGATAATTCTTAAAGGGAACTAGTCTTGTTTAGCTCATGTAAAACTTAAACTGAAAAGAAAGAAAGAAAGAAAGAATCGAACGAGGGAGAGAGCGAACGAGTGAACGGTGTTTTAAAGTTTTACAATCCTTTAACATTTAGGTCATAAAGAGTTTGTATGGGGAATGGTGATGATACAGGACAATGAATACATGATTATACATTGTCCTCGATTCCCATTCAAATCAAAACCATGGTATCCAGTTTCCAGTTGCCATCAGGGGAGTTCTACCCCCTGTTGGCTATTTAATTCCTATGGCCCCTACTAACTGGTACCAAAACTAATGTATGGGGTTAGTAATAGTAGTATGTATTGCGGTCACTTGCAAAGATCAGATGTAGACATAAATAGTCATCACTTTTCTTCTTTCTTTCCAGAGACACTTTTTTATGACTAAATATTAACCTGACAATATAACTTTTTAAGTAAGGTATTTGTATGTTTCATTATTTAACAGAAAGATAGTATGGTGCATTTTAGTAATATACATATAAGAATCAAAATCCCATACTTTTCTACCTTATCTCAGGGTTTACTTGATGAACGACGCAATTGGATATGTTTTTATCATCTCGTCGAAGAAATACACTTCGAGCTGCATTATGCATGCTATTAAAAAGTTTGGATAGGTGATGAAAATATGGTGTCTCAGCTGGAACGCGGGGCCTATAGCGTGCAGTGCTGTCGCTCAGCCAACTGAACTTTTGGGGACACACGACTGACAATAGACTTTTCGCCAAATACCTGAACCCGGTCATATTTTAATAAAATGTTACTGAAGCAAAAAAAAAAAAATCTCTCATATTCCCACTAACACTATATTAGATATAGCCACAATACTTTCTCTAAAAATTATATCTTCAACATCACTATGTCTGCCTGCTGCAATAAATAAAATAAATGTCCCTTTAACTCATTACAAATAGCTACCAATACAACATATAAGGAGAATCTTGAAGAAATGGGAAAAGTCAATAAAAGGGTATACGTAATTATTTTCTTTTTATAAAACCAATTACCGCCGTAATGTAAAGGTGTTTCTTTTTATTTATCGTACGCATTCATATTGTTTGGGCTTAATATTCCTTTATATAAAAGAAAGATATGAAAATACATTTGAGTAAGGGTATATAAATTGATATGTTATGCCTTGGAATTTGTTATACGTTTTAAATGCTGCTATTTGTATTACATCAAGGGAATGTGCGTTTGGGGTAGAATATAAAGACACACCTTCTGTTAAAACACTTTTCTTTAGCCTTTAGTATTTTTTTTTAGTTGTAACAAGATACAACAGAAGAATTTACATGAACAAAAACAGTCACATGATATACTATATTAATTATATTCCGCATATATTGTACATATCGTACAGTAGAGAGAAAAAAGCGTATCGATCGATCAAACAAAATAACCTTTCGAATTAACTTCATTACAACTGATTTACATAGCAATCCATTATATCTAATTCTATAATACGCTTCCGTTTCTACAACCTTTTACTCTACTGCGCTTATGCAATTTTACTGTGACGTAAACGTTAGAATAGTGATAGGTAACTACATGCAACGTTTGGGTAAGTATTAGACTGGCATTAGTCCTTAATATTATAATATTTTAACTATAACCAATCATAATAGAATTTCCTTAGCACTGAAAGAGGCAAATATCTCCACTTATAACTTGTATAGTCTTATCTCAACATTAAGTAAATTCAGCCATGGAGAGAAACAGAGCTTGAAATAAAATAATTTTTATGCAGAGTATTATTTTATTTTTTAATTTGTCTAAATTTATTATTTGTATTCTAATTTATAGACTGATACCAGTCTAGGTAAGTATGACCGATTTTTTTTTGATTTTTTTTTTTTTTAGATTTTTAGATGTTTAAGTATCTCGGAAT
>JAWPHD010013704.1:0-66354 GCA_037043455.1 Cyrtodaria siliqua | reverse complement strand
AAGGTCACATTTAGAGGTCAAAGGTCAAATTGTGTCCAGTCAGTTACTCTGGCATTCCTGGACGGATATTCAAATAACTTGTCACAAGTGCTCAGCACAACCAGACGACATGTCGCGCACACAATCCAGGTTCGTCGCTCCAAGGTCAAGGTCAAACTTAGAGGTCAAAGGTCAAATCATGTCCGGTCAATAACTGGCATTTCTTGACGGATTTTGAATTAACTTGGCACAAGTGCTCACCACAACAACATGATGTGTCGCGCACAAAATCCAGGTCCGTGGCTTCAAGGTCACACATAGGTCAATTGTCAAATCGTGTCCGGTCAATAACCTGGACGGATTTTCAAATTACTTGGCACAAGTGCACACCACAATAAGACGAATTGTCGAGCACAAATCCAGGTCTGTCGCCCCAAGGTCAAGGTCACACTTAGAGGTCAAAGGTCAAATTGTCTGAGACAATAACTCTGGCATTCCTGGATGGATTTTCAAATAACTTGTTTTAATTATTTATTTATTCATTTTTTTTTTCATTTTTTTATTCATTTTTTTTTTTTTTTTTTTTTTTTTTTTTTTTTATTCATTTTTTTTATGCCCCCGAAAATATTTCGGCGGCATATAGTAATCGCACCGTCCGTCCGTCCGGATTCTGTCTGTCTATCTGTCTGTCTGTCTGACTGACTGTCTGTCTGTCTGTCTGTCTGTCATTCCGCTTTTCGTGTCCGGACTGTACCTTCAAAACCCCTACATGGATTTTTGATTAACTTGGCACAAGCGATCACCATAACAAGACGATGTGTCGAGCCCAAAACCCAGGTCCGTACCTCAAAGGTCAAGGTCACACTTGAAGATCATAGGTCAAAAACAGGTACGCAATTTCGTGTCCGGACCGTAACGTCACAACCCCTGCAGGGATTTTTGAATAACTTGGCACAAGTGATCACCATAACAAGACGATGTGTCGCGTGCAAAACCCAGATCCGTACCTCAAAGGTCAAGGTTACACTTGAAGTTTATAGGTCAAAAACAGGTACGCAATTTCGTGTCCGGACCGTAACGTCACAACCACTGCAGGGATTTTTAAATAACTTGGCACAACTGATCATCATAACAAGACGATGTGTCGCGCGCAAAACCCAGGTTTTCAAGGTCAAGGTCACATTTGGAGTTCAAAAGTCAAATTGTGTCCGGTCACTAACTCTGTCATTCATGGACGGATTTTCAAATAACTTGGCACAAATGCTCACCACAACAAGACGATGTGTCGCCCACAAAATCCAGGTATGTGGTCGGTCCCAAGGTCACACTTAGAGGTCAAAGGTCAAATTGTGTCCGGTCAATAACTTTTGCATGCCTGGACGGATTTTCAAATATCTTGGCACAAGTGCTTACCACAACCAAACGACGTGTCGTGCACAAAATCCAGGTCCATGGCTCCAAGGTAAAGGTCATACTTAGAGGTCAAAGGACACTTCGGGGGCATAGATCACTTACAGTGATATTTCTTGTTTAGCATGTTTTGAGGGGTGGGGTAATCTTAAAGAAATGAGACTAAAGTTGTACAAAAAATGCTTTTTGATACTTTTATTTGGTATGGAAACATGGGTAATTTTATTGTCTTCTAAGAAATGTATGACTCAATGATGATGTGATTTATTTTTGCTCAAGGATTCAGGTTAAGGGCTTGTCATGGGTTTGATGATTGAGAAATGTACATTAAACTGTGGAATGCCCCCTAAAGGGACAGACGGCAATCATGATTTTTTAAAAACCCGCGGCGTCCTGTTAATTTTTCTTCATAACTTGCATAGTCATTAATATTAAGCACAAGAACAGATGAAATAATTGTTTTTGCATATTACTAACTGCTTATTAAAATATATCAATAATGTACCTACAATTATCGTAGAATAACGAAGGAAAATTGAAAACTCAAAATGGTATTTAAATATACGTAAGCAGATTTCAAGTCAAAATGATACTGGAGTAATGAATCAAGATGCAAATGATACAAACTTCAAGATTGACATATGTCCCTTCAAGCAAAGTATACCCACGAGTTACAGAAAAGGTTAACTACCGCAAATGGTAGCTGGGGCGAGTAGAAGAGCTTGCCTTTTCTGCAAAATGTCAAGCTAAAGGTAAAACATTTGTTTTAACAACTGGCTTAATTGTCAGTTTGTGGGTGGGTGGGCGGGGGTGAGGGGTTGGGGGAGCCCATGTCCCAATATGGCTGAGCTATGAATAAAAAGCAGGATGTTAACTTTACAAAATATATTGCACATTTCATAAGATATATACTTATATCTTTTAAATTGGGCACCCCACCCCACTCTCCAATTCCACACTCACTCCCCGTCAGGCCCCAAACCCCTCTTGATGGATAGGCGGTGAGTGGGGATTCAGGTGAGCAGCTTAAGGATAAACAAGAAAAGTTGAAATTCCACACAAACCAGGTTTTCCATTTGAAATGCTATTTTCTGAAACACTGACCTTGACTTTGACCCCAGTGACCCCAAATGCAATCTCATATAATTCCGTTCCATATAAGGTACATACACAGCATATCTCATCCCTTTAAGCTGAAACCTTTTTCTATTTTTAGTAACAATGAACTTGACTTTGACCACCAATGGCCCGAAGGCAATCCCAAGCTTCCTTTTCATATAAGCTGCCTATCCTGTAAGTTTCATCGCAATACCTCATTCCTAACAAAATTAATTGAGCGGAAACTGTTTTTCGAGTCACAGTGACCTTGACCTTGAATCCAGTGACCTCAAATACAATCCAACCTTCCTTTTTATATAAGCAACCTACCATGCAAGTTCCATCGCAATACCTCATTCTTAACAAAAGTTATTGAGCGGAACCTTTTTTCTATTTTTAGTAACAGTGACCTTGACCATATAGCCCCAAATGCAATGCCAAGCTTCTTTTCCATATAAACTACCTACCCTGCATGTTTCCATATAAACTACCTACCCTGCATGTTTCCATATAAACTACCTACCCTGCATGTTTCCATATAAACTACCTACCCTGCATGTTTCCATATAAACTACCGACCCTGCATGTTTCCATATAAACTACCTACCCTGCATGTTTCCATATAAACTACCTACCCTGCATGTTTCCATATAAACTACCTACCCTGCATGTTTCCATATAAACTACCGACCCTGCATGTTTCCATATAAACTACCTACCCTGCATGTTTCCATATAAACTACCTACCCTGCATGTTTCATTGCAATACCTCATTCTTAACAAAAGTTATTGTGCTTAAACTAAGAGTTATGAGGGTAATAACCAGAGTTTTCCAAGAGACATGTACATTCAAAAAAAAAAGTTGGGCTTAGGTTTTGTGTCGGGTGGGGTTGCAGATGAAGAGAGCTCCTGGCTGAGTTATAAATAAGATACAGTGATCAAAATAAGCACTAGTCCGGTAGCCGGAGGCTAAAAAAGTATGCTGCCGGGATACCAAATGTTTGTGTATGGTAGTCCGATGGATGTGTTTGAAAGAAATTATAAATCGATGGGTTGTGTAGAGACAGCATTTCCTAACCTTTCAAACACTTTCCATAATTCAATAAATGCCTATAGGGCATTATTAACAATTGCCTCAGTAATCAAAATGAGTGTTGACCATTTTATTTTCAGCAAAATCTTGATGCTTTTATATGTTTAGACAACCCTGCATACATAAGAAATGTGGAGATATCTTCAAAATGAATTTAAAACTCATGAAAAGAAACTGAAACTTGAGTTAAAACAGACTTTCTGTCGAATATTATATTAGGATAGTAAATTTTGGGTAAGGCTAGTGATTTTACCCAACGACTACACTGGTGGGCTGGTAAACTAAATGTTAATTTCAAGCCCTGATATGCATATAAAATAGGTTCAGTAACAATATATTGGATATTTACACTAACCAAAGTTATTGTATATTCATACAATATCATTGTACGTATATGTTTTAAAATTAGGCCTCTCACCCCTCCTCTTCCCTGTCATACACTACCCCACCCCTTCCACTGCCATTACAAAAAATGGATGAGGGTTGACATGGTTTAAAATAAATTATTATTTTTTCGGAGCCAGCCGTTTAAGCTGACTTTTGGCCTCACAGGAGGTGTGTCTGTCAAAACTCGAATTGAAAGCGAATTGACAGTGTTTATCAAACTGAATGCTGATTGGCTAAATTTGTCTGACAATGCCAAAGGAATTGAATTGAATGTTGTTTAACGGCTCATCAACACAGTATAGGTTATTTAGAGCCGCCCCAGAGAGAGGGGAAGGATACATAGGAATCCGGGAACCGTGCCCTACTCTTATTATCGAATAGATTCCTATGGTTCTTTATCGTGCTCGGAGGATAGATCGATACACGGGACCGCCCGGTTTACGTCCCCATCCGACGGACGAGGCTAAGGGAAAGTGTCTTGCCCAAGAGCACACCGACGGAACTCAGTGGCACCACGGAGGATTGAACCCGGGGCCTCCGGTTACAAATCCGCCGCGCTATCGACTGCGCCATGCCAGCCCTCAAAGGAAACTAGTAGATTTGTTTATAGAGTGCAGTTGTTGATAAATGGTATATCGTTAGGTGATTTGTTACGCTGTACTGCAGTTGTGACCGGAAAAGATGAAGAAAGGAATAGAAATGCTGAAATTGCAAATAAATTATTCTGTTTTCTTTCAAAGTACGTTAATATTACATGGTAACTGGTAATGAAACCCTATTAAAAATTACATTTCGCCGTGATTTCCTATTCACGTGATTTTTCAAGGTGCCCGGATCTTCTTCGGAGTTTCCAAGTAATGGCTGAGACATGAATTGACCTTTGAGGCACTGACACACAAGCGCGCGACACACCTTCTCATTGTGATGAACATTTGTTGTGACGTTTAACCTAACTATCTTCAGTAGTCTCCAAGTAATGGCTGAGACTTGGATTTTTTCACGTTTTTTTTACCTTTGCCCTCCAAGTGTGACCTTGCCCTTTGAGTCACGGTCATGATTCTTGCGCGCGACACACCTTCTCATTGTGATGAACATTTATATGAAGTTTGGCGAAATTCCCTTCAGTAGTTTTCGAGGAATGGCTGAGACACGAATTTGGAGGGATGGACGGACGCACGAACGGAAAGTGCGATTACTATATGCCTCCCTGTGGGGGCATAAAAGCCTCCCTGTGGGGGCATAAAAACGTCAAACGCCAACAACTCTGCCAAAAATCATTCAACAGGAACGTTCTGATAATATGCGCAACTCGACATCATACTGATATGTTCTTTGAAATTTCGTGATCGAAAATCACATGAAAAATGTAGGAGGAGTTGAGTTGACAAACTTCAGAATCGAAAAACGTCAATTAACTACGCCGAAACTCATTCAACCCGAACGTCCTAATAATTATTATATGCGCTACTAGACATCATACATATTCTTCCTGTGAAGTTTCGTGAAATCGAATTGAAAATGTAGGAGGAATGAGAGGACAAGCTTTAGATTCGAAAAACTTCAAAGTCCCGTAACTCCGCCAAAAATCATACATCCGCAACGTCCTGATAATATGCGCTACTAGACATGATACTGATACTTCCTGTGAAGTTCCGTGAAAACCGAATGAAAAATATAGGAGCTGATGAGCGTACAAGGTCTAGATTCGAAAAGCTTCGAAGCTGTGAAGTTTCGTGAAAATTGGATGAAATAGAGGAGTTCGGACGGACATACGGACGTACGCTCATACGGACGGACATAATGGCAACAACATGCTAACAGGAGCATCAAAAATGTTTTAGAATTTTTAAATATCAAAAAAAATATTCACAAACCAAATATAGACATAAAAACAACAACATTGTTTTGCAACCTTTATAATACCTCATTCATACCTTATTCATCCTCATACAGCTTCCAAAATCTACCAACTTGATATGTCCAGTTGGGGCTATCATCACATTTTCAGCCTCCAATTCTCTACAATACAAAGTTACCGTAAAATAGAACTTCAACAACCAGTTAGAGCGCCATCTTCTGGCTAACACGGCTCTAATAACAATACAGGAAGTGACAAATGTCCGAGCCTCTAATAAGGTCTAAAGGAGCTTTTCAAAATGGTATCCACTACATACATGTTTAAACAATTGTTTTACAACAATAATGTCAAAAATAGAAAACTGTTCGGTTCTTATCCTGCCATCAACAGCGGCGTTTTTTTTCCTTAAATATAAATGGTACCGGAAAAAAGGCTACCATTCGCAAGGGCAAAAAGTATGTGTTTTTCCCAAATGGAGTAAAATAATTTATAATCCCAATTTATTCTTTACCGGTATCATTCCCAAAAGGGTTAAAAGAATCGCTGTAACAGGCAAATTTTACAGCAGTTGTAAACTTGCATATTTTGAGAATCCAAACTCTATAGACACAGTATTAACAGCTTTAACTAGCCAGGCCAAACCCCAAAAATTGGAATGTCCAATTAAAGGTTATCAACTAATAATTCACTTTATGCATATTTAATCAAAGGTTTAAGAACCCGTGAATAAACCTATACTTTTAATCAAAATATTTACATTATTATATAACCTTAGCATATGACTGCCCGATGCCGTGGAATGGGTGACCGCAATAGCTCAGGCAATTCTACAAATGGTCGAGCAAAAAGACAAATCTGGAATGATCTATTGAAAGGCCATCTTTTCACAGAGAAAATAGACCAGAAGTTTGAGAAAATAGCCGAGCTAATAGGCCGTCCTTAAAAAATTATTGGTTTTCTCTGCTCCGACCTACTCACTAAAAAGGCATCTACTCAACATTCTTTACAGTCATGGATATATAAATATAGCAATGTTCGTTAATTCAAGGGCAATAACTCCGGTGTTACTTGTCCGATCTGGCTGATTTTCGAACACTTCCGAGCTTTCAGATGACTACGGATGAACGACGGACAAAGTGATCCTTAAGTTTTGCCAAGCTACGCAAGCGACACTAAAATATAGGTCGCTGTCTGTTTTATTGAGGTGGTCGCAGCACAGTAAACAAACACTTATTCATGGATGACCTGAACCAATCAATGTTTAGTTCTCATGTATAAACTCTTGATTATTCCGACTCCATTTTCCTTTTCTTCTGAGACTTGAATGTATTCAAGAGTTTATGGTCTCACACCTCAATTGATTTTCCCATAGGGTTACTGTACAGCCTTTTCCAACATCTGAGCTTCAAAGCAGGGCAGCAGACATTGCTGTTGGTTTAATATCTTCCGTATAGCCAAGACCAGTAATTTAAATCAATAAAATACATAAGTTAGCCAGTTTTTGTTTTTTTCTCGCACATGTTTTGTGACCTCTATGGAAAATACAAAATGCATACACTATCTAGCTGAATATGCGGTGCTTCGGTCAAACACTTCTGAAATTTCAATGAGACCTCATATCAACATAGGATTTTCTGTTTCATCTGTCTTTTACACTGCAGATGTATACTAAAGCAAAGAAAAACCTATTTTTCAAATTAAAAATTGCCTAAAATTGAGAAAAAATAGAATTATTTTCTGTATTCCTTTTGTCTCTAGGTCCGTGAGCTTTCAGGGGAGATAATAGAGGTGTGAGTCATCTGACAATCGTGATGGGCCTAATATGAACAATATCGGCAAGTTTTGAAAAGATCGGATGAAATATGAAGGTGCTCTATAGTGGAAAAAAGCAAAAAATATAAATGGGGACGGATGAACCGCCTTTGGGCAGTAGAGCTGAAAAACATGCGAACGATGAAGGCCCTACAGAGATCAGAAGGCAAAATATGGCATTCAAAGGGCCATAACTTTGTTTATACTAATGAGGTATAGTTGTTTTTCAAAAGTGTCTAAGCTTTGATTAATATAAACGCCTTTACCTAATTTAGTAAATGAAAATTGTTATAATACCCGTATACAAAGCCCAACGAATGTACATAGTCCAGTGCGAGTACAATCTCAGCACAGTAAAATCTAGCTTCACAACACGTCAGTCTGCGTTCATTCCTTCTTGACAAGAAGACCGCCATATCACCGCCACCCATGTAGTCCATCGCTAGGTACAAACACTTCTCATCGTGGAAAGAATAATGCAGCTGTAAAGACAACATTTAATCAGTAAGCATAATGCTGTTGTAAATACAACAATTAATCAGTAAGAATAATGCAGCTGTTAATATAACATTTAATCAGTAAGAATAACGCTGTTGTAAATACAACATTTAATCGGTAGGAATAACGCTGCTGTAAATACAACATTTAATCAGCAAGAATAATGCAGCTGTTAATACATCATTTAATCAGTAAGAATAACGCTGCTGTTAATACAACATTTAATAAGTAAGAATAATGTAGCTGTTAATACAACATTTAATCAGTAAGAATTACGCTGCTGTTACTACAACATTTAATCAGTAAGAATAATGCAGCTGTTAATACAACATTTAATCAGTAAGAATTACGCTGCTGTAAATACAACATTTAATCAGTAAGAATAATGTAGCTGTTAATACAACATTTAATCAGTAAGAATAACGCTGCTGTTACTACAACATTTAATCAGTAAGAATTACGCTGCTGTTAATACAACATTTAATCAGTAAGAATAATGTAGCTGTTAATACAACATTTAATCAGTAAGAATAATGTAGCTGTTAATAAACATTTAATCAGAAAGAATAACGCTGCTGTAAATACAACATTTAATCAGTAAGAATAATGCTGCTGTAAATACAAAATTTAATCAGTAAGAATAAGGCAGCTTTAATACAAAATTTAATCAATAAGAATAAGGCAGCTTTAATACAACATTTAATCAGTAAGAATAATGCTGCTGTAAATACAAAATTTAATCAGTAAGAATAAGGCAGCTTTAATACAAAATTTAATCAATAAGAATAAGGCAGATGTTAATACAACATTTAATCAGTAAGAATAATGCTGCTGTAAATACAAAATTTAATCAATAAGAATAAGGCAGCTTTAATACAAAATTTAATCAATAAGAATAAGGCAGCTTTAATACAAAATTTAATCAATAAGAATAAGGCAGCTTTAATACGACATTTAATCAGTAAGAATAATGCTGCTGTAAATACAAAATTTAATCAGTAAGAATAAAGCAGATGTTAATATAACATTTAATCAGTAAGAATAAGGCAGCTTTAATACAAAATTTAATCAGTAAGAATAATGCTGCTGTTAATACAACATTTAATCAATAAGAATAACGCAGATGTTAATACAACATTTAATCAGTAATAATAATGCTGCTGTAAATACAAAATTTAATCAGTAAGAATAAGGCAGCTTTAATACAAAATTTAATCAATAAGAATAAGGCAGCTTTAATACAACATTTAATCAGTAAGAATAACGCTGCTGTAAATACAAAATTTAATCAGTAAGAATAAGGCAGCTTTAATACAAAATTTAATCAGTAAGAATAAAGCAGCTGTTAATACCTCATTTAATCAGTAAGAATTACGCTGCTGTTAATACAACATTTAATCAGTAAGAATAACGCAGATGTAAATACAACATTTAATCAGTAAGAAGAACGCTGCTGTTAATACAAAATTTAATAAATAAGAATAAGGCAGCTTTAATACAACATTTAATCAGTAAGAATAATGCTGCTGTAAATACAACATTTAATCAGTAAGAATAATGCTGCTGTAAATACAAAATTTAATCAGTAAGAATAAGGCAGCTTTAATACAAAATTTAATCAATAAGAATAAGGCAGCTTTAATACAAAATTTAATCAGTAAGAATAATGCAGCTGTTAATACCTCATTTAATCAGAAAGAATAACGCTGCTGTAAATACAAAATTTAATCAGTAAGAATAATGCTGCTGTAAATACAAAATTTAATCAGTAAGAATAAGGCAGCTTTAATACAAAATTTAATCAATAAGAATAAGGCAGCTTTAATACAAAATTTAATCAGTAAGAATAATGTAGCTGTTAATAAACATTTAATCAGAAAGAATAACGCTGCTGTAAATACAACATTTAATCAGTAAGAATAATGCTGCTGTAAATACAAAATTTAATCAGTAAGAATAAGGCAGCTTTAATACAAAATTTAATCAATAAGAATAAGGCAGCTTTAATACAAAATTTAATCAGTAAGAATAATGCAGCTGTTAATACCTCATTTAATCAGTAAGAATTACGCTGCTGTTAATACAACATTTAATCAGTAAGAATAACGCAGATGTAAATACAACATTTAATCAGGAAGAAGAACGCTGCTGTTAATACAAAATTTAATAAATAAGAATAAGGCAGCTTTAATACAACATTTAATCAGTAAGAATAATGCTGCTGTAAATACAAAATTTAATCAGTAAGAATAAGGCAGCTTTAATACAAAATTTAATCAATAAGAATAAGGCAGCTTTAATACAACATTTAATCAGTAAGAATAAGGCAGCTGTTAATACAAAATTTAATCAGTAAGAATAAAGCAGCTGTTAATTCAAAATTTAATAGTAAGAATAATGCAGCTGTTAATACATCATTTAATCAGTAAGAATTACGCTGCTGTTAATACAACATTTAATCAGTAAGAATAACGCTGCTGTAAATACAACATTTAATCAGTAAGAAGAACGCTGCTGTTAATACAACATTTAATCAGTATGAATAACGCAGCTGTTAATACAACATTTAATCAGTAAGAAGAACGCTTCTGTAAATACAACATTTAATCAGAAAGAATAATGCAGCTGTTGATACAACTTTAAGTAGTTTGCTCAACAATATTGCACATGATGAATATAGCAATTGAATTTTGACTAAGTTCAAGAGCAATAACTCTGCAGGTAGAGGGGCTTTCCGGATCTGAACGCTATACCAACTGACAAGATGCAAAAACTGCAAAAACACCTCGCGTCGGGCGCTATTTGTTTCCATTTCTATTAATTTTCCCTGCACTATGTTATACATGGCATGTTCATCTTATTCATATTTTGTTCATTACACAAACCCCGCTGCTTTCAGCATTTTCACTGCTTTGATTATATCTTGTTCTTGCAGTCTTATAAACCTAATCTGTTAGCTGGGACAGATAGACAAAGAGTATGAAGGAAAGACAAAACACAATAAAGATATAACAAGAAAAGATATAACGTAAACATTATATATGTGGACAGTTCCATGCGAGTGATTTTTTTTTGAAGAGGATAGTATTGCATATGCGATCCAAAGCTTCTATTCCATATAAGCTACCTACCCATAAAGTTTCATTCCAATATCTCAATCCTAACTAAAGTTATTGAGCGGAGACCATTTTTCTACTCCCGCTGCAATCTTAACAGAATGGTATACCAAAAATTGGAGGCTGGCCAGTTTTCTGACCTAAAAATAGCTATGAGAGCTAAAAAAAACAACAAAAAAAAACACATAAGTGGCAGCCAAACAGCATTCAAATTAAATCCCTCCACATAGATAAATAGTGCCTCCGGGCTTGCATGAACTGAATGTAATGAGAAGAACTGGCTTAAACTAAGACGAGCTATGTATGTAATAGGAAAACAATAATATTCCAAATGACGATATATCAAAATTCTTTCACAAAAAAAAGCTAAATATAACATATTTTTATGGCGAATTACTGGTAGTACGTGAAAACAGCATAATTATGGCTTTATTATATGTAATTGTAAAATCATAGCAACAACTATTTCGAAAGTTTTTTAGTGATTCACGATATCAGTGAATTGTTATTAATGATAAGACGAAATGAAGAAACATGTTTAGACACCACTGGATTGTTATTGTGTTGGAATATAGCATATATAGAGATCTTGTCATCGTTATATCTCCTGTATTTAAGATCGGATTCGATCAAAACTTTCACGGAGTGTTGAGTTCAGGGTCTAGTTGTGCAAGAACAGAAAGGTAGACGGGCATTTCGGATCTGAATCCTATACCAATTGACAAGATGCAAACATGGCAAGAACAACTCACGTCGGGCGCTATTTTCCGCCATTTCTATTCACTTTGTTATTCATGGCATGTTCATCTTATTCATATTTTGTCCGTTACACAAACCCCGCCACATTCAGCACAGTGCTTTGATTAATAAGAGTGACATTGACCTTGATTCCAAAATGCAATCACAAACTAGCTACATACACATCAAGTTTCATGCCAACATTCCTAACTAAAGTTATTGAGCTGAAACCATTTTTCTATGTTTAGTAATACCTAAATGTATCCTAAATTTCTACAATGTAGCCAAACTTCCACACTTTTCAAGAAACCCGTAAACGTTCGTTAAATCTCGTGTATTTCCGTAAACGATTTCCGGGCCAATACGATAAACTACTTTTGTACAAACTAATATATAACGATTAAAACCTCGTATATTTCCGTAAAAAATGCGAGACTGGTTCGGTAATTTCCGTAAATCACTTTTGTACCGACTTCTATATAACGATTAAAACCTCGTATATTTCCGTAAAAAAATACGAGACTGGTTCGCTAATTTCCGTAAATCATCAAAAAAACTATTGTAGACTAATGAATATATCAATGACTACGTATGTAACAAAATCGGATCATTGAAAATAATGCAAAATAATACAACAACAAAGAATCATTACTGCGAACCCTTAAATGTGTAAGTTTACATTATGCATTAAAGGGGGCACTCCACAGTTTAATGACCATTTCTCAACCAGAACAATCACTGAAGGTGATGAATATCCCCTTTTTTTATTCTAAGTCAAACAAAGGGCCATAATTGTGTAATAAATTAGGCCAAATAAGATAATACGTGTCCTTCCGGTTTTCCGACTGACCCTATTTTTTTGTTGCGATCCTATCCATTTTTGGGCATATTAAACCTTTTATAGCCGGTGCAGTTTTCTCGATCGACAGTATTGCGATTCTCATGGTCGTGTAAAATTAACGGGATGTCATACAAAATGGACGCATCCTGTCGTCCAGGAATGCCGAGCACATGTTTGGTTTTAATATTCGACAAATGCGAACATTTAAGTGAGAAAAGATTGTTGACATCAGTGCGAAACACTTTTAGTTTAACATCGATCTTGGAACATTATCACCCACCACTTGATTTTAAAATGTAATGAACTCAAAATGCAATGTTAGAACGAATTATGGTATGGGGTCGTCCATCCGCCTGTCTGTCCGTCCGATTGTGTATTCCGGACGATAACCCCGAAACCATTACATCTACACTCATGAAACTTCACATTGTTTATGGGGTCAGTTGGTCAAAGGTAAAGGTCACTGTGACCTTATATAGACAAACGCATTCCGGATGATAACTTCGAAACGATACTACCTACCCTCATGAAACTTCAAAGGTACATTGAGAGGAGGATCCCTATTGTTTCTGGGGTCAGTAGATCAAAGGCCACAGTCACCGTGACATTATATAGAAAAAAGCATTCCGCACAATAACTCCAATACCATAACACCTACACTCATAAAACTTCATTATTACATTGCCTTAGGTAAGAGGAGAAGCCCTGTTGTTTTGAAGGGCCAATAGGTCAAAGATCAAGCGCACGGTGATCTTGCATGGAAATATGCATTCTGCACAGTAACTTCAAAACCATAACACCTACCTCCTCTCACTAGGTGTGAAAAGAAATCCTATTGTTAGTCAAAGGTCAAGGTCACAGTGACGTTATATGAACATATGCATTCCACAAAATAACTTCAAAGCCGTAACACCTACATTCATACAACTTCATAGGTACATTGGTCTAGGCGAGAGAAGCCCTGTTAATGTTTGGGCCAGTAGGTCAAAGGTCAAGGTCACAGTGATCATATGGAAATATGCCTTCCACACAATAACGTCAAAACTGTAACACCTACACTCATAAAACCTCAGAGGTACATTAACCTAGGTGAGAGGAACCATATTGCTTTGGTGTCAATAGGTCGGAGGTCAAGGTCACTGTCACCTTATATAGCAAAATGCATTCCTCAAGAAAAGTTCAACATTGAAACACCTTTATGCATTGCCCACGGTGAGTCGAGAAACCCTAATGTGATTGGGGTCAGCAGTAGTTCAAAGGTCAAGGTCACCGTCTCCTTATAATATGGAAATAAGAACTCCACGTGATAACTTCAAACCCAGATCACCTACACGCATGCCATTTCATGGGTTCATTGCCCATGTTGAAAGCAGGAACCCTATTACTTTTGAGGTCAAAGGTCAAGGTCAGTGACTTTATATGGAAATATGAATTCCACATTATAACTTCGAAACCGTAAAATCTACACTCATGAAACGTCTTAGATTCATCGCCCTTGTTGGAAGCAAGAACCCAATTTATTTTAGTCGCAGTAGATCAAAGGTCAAGGTCACAGTGACATTATATTGAAATATCATTCCACATAATACCTTCAAAACCGTAAGATCTACACTCATAAAACTGCATAGGTACATTTCCCTAGCTGAGAGGAGGTACCATTTTGTTTTTGTGGCCAGTAGGTCAAAGATCAAGGTCACAATGACCTTATATGGAATCTTACATTCCGCACAATTCAAAACCGTAACACCTACCCTGAAAAAACATCACAGGTATATTGCCTTATATGGAAACAGACATTCTATCTGATAACTTTGAAACCAGAAAACCCACACTTATGTAACCCACACTTATGTAACTTCATATAAAACCCACACTCAAGACATTTCATAGGTATATTGACTTAGGTGAGAGAGGAACCTTATTGAATTTGGGTCATTTGGTCAAAGGTCAAGGTCGTCGTGACATTATATAGAAATAGGCATTTTTTGAGATAACTTCAAAACAATAACACCTGCAATCATGAAACTTCACAGTTACATTCGTCATTGCCCTTGGAAAGAGAAAATATTGTATTTCAATTGTCAAGGTCGCTATGACCCTATGTGGTAATGCTGCGCGATAACATCAAAATCATAACACCGCCACTGATGAAACTTTGTATGTGCATTGACGTTGGCAATAGAAAGAAACTCATTGTCTTTGGGGTCAGTAGGCCAAATGTCAAGGTCACCATGACCTTATATGGAAATACACATTCAGCCAAATAACTGTGAAACCACAACACTCACACTCATGAAACTTCATAGTTACATTGCGTTTGGACAGAGGAGGATCCTACTGCTTTTGGGGTGACTAAGTCAAAGGTCAAGGTCACCAGTACATATTCCAAGTGATAACTCCAGGAGTATTAATATCTACACTCATGAAACTTTGTAGATACATTGACCTTGGTGAGAGGAGGAACCCACTCACTTTTAGGCTTAGTAGGTCCAAGGTCAAGGTCAGCATGTACACATACATTGCAGATGACAATCCCGGAAATATGATACCCGCACTTATTAAACTAAATATGTGCATTGTCCTTGGTCAGAGGAGTCAGCATTTTACTGTTGGAATCAGTAGGTCATCAAGGTCACATTGAACTGACAATGACTGAATCCTAAGGCATTTTCCTCACTGTAACTTGTAACTAGTATACCTATTGTTCTAAAACTTTACAGAAATAGTACCCATGTTAAAACGACAACCTCTATTAGTGTTAAGCTTAGTAGGTCAGATGTCAAGGTAACTGTGACCTGGTGATGACAAATTCCTTCCCAGCTGTTATTCACGAATATTTGATCTATAGTCTTGAAACTTTATACAAATAGTGCTCTTGGTTAAACAGCATCCCCTATCAGTTGTTTTTTTTGTTAGAAGGTCAAAGGTAAGGGTTACATTGACCAGACACCTAGAAAATGCTTTCAATATAAAAACTTTAGGAAACGGGCGTGTATTGCCCCGTTATGCGGCACTCTTGTTACTATATGTTAACTGTATTGAAATTCGAATTTTGCGACGGTATATTAGTCGTTTACTGGTCGCATAATTTGCTTGATGGCGATTCGTTAGCGGAGCTTGATTGCGATGCGTTAGCGGAGCCTTTTAACATGATTTGCAGTCGTTATACGACAGATATATTGTCACAAAAGTAAAAATGTCAATACTGTTTCTAATGAATTTCATTGTTTTTGACAGTTTTGTAGTGTTATTTAGTAGTAGTGTTATTTATCAGTAGTGTTATTTTTTACTGGTCCTTTGGGACCAACGAGCCCAATATAGGTGGCTTTGAAGTAGAATACCGCTTAAGCCGGTGCTAGGGGGCGTGAGAAGTGTTGTTTCTTCCATTACTTCTCATGAACAGACTCAATAAAACCGAGACTGCTGCTTTATTCTCTTAATTGTGTTAGTTGCTCTCAAAGGATCACCTTTATCAGTACTTACTTACTCACAAATGCATCAATTGAAATAAAACTAAATGACGTCACGTTTTGATGGTTAACGTCACATGACTGGATTTGCGACCGGTTATGCATTATATAACAGTCGCACATGTTTGAATGACAACCAAGTCGATTGCAGTTTTTTTATCAAGTGCTTTAGAGTGTTTGTTGTTGAGCAGGGGAGGAAGTGTAACACACCTTAACAATCCAGTCGCTGGTTGCTTTCATCAGGACTTCTCGCTCTGTCCAATAGAACACCGTTCCAGCATCAGTAATCTGAAATAAACAATTAGTTTATAAACATACTGAAGTTTTTTTAATATTTCAGAAAATATAATTAACAGATTAGTCCATGTTTTAGCACTTTACTTCGCAGTGTCGTTTTTTTATTACCATCACAATTTAGAATTTTTGCACAATTTTTTTATAAATTGGGGAAAAAAAGTTATGTACAGTAAAACATTCATTTCATAATTGTATCTTTAACACTTTTGTACGTCAAATCCTAATTTTTGTCCCAAAATTGGAAAAAACAATCTATGTTTTTGTACAGGCAGGGTACTCCAAGAGCACTTACACGATGGCAGGCCAGTAACACCCGATGTGTGACTCGGGGACAATAAACCAGTTGCTTTATGTGAGGTTAAGTTAGTTGTGTCTGACTGGGAGTCTAAGATTAGTAGAACAGTTGTTATTTAAAACGTTGTTGAGATGTCTTTGTGATTCGGTGTCAAGAAACTGTTTGTGTGTTGTTGTTTCATTTGAGTGTTACTTGGCATAGACAATGTGGTTATGTATTAATGATACAGAAAACATAATATATAAAAAAAATCAGAACTGACTTGAAAATATAGGGTCCATTACTGGAGAGTTTTGGCAGATAAAGTCACATATAATTCTGTCAAACTTATATAGACTGGAGTACCAGATAAATATGATTTATCGATAAAGACGGAAGTTCGAAAATGTGAACATTTTTATCTATTTGGTATGAGGAACAGTTGCGGTTGTATCCCGTCTTGTTGACTTGAATGCGGACTGTAAGTGTAAACGACGAAAATTCATATGTATCATTACATAGAAGAGTGTTATGATAAGGCAGCAGAGAAGGACATTAGCGTGAATACTGAAATATTTCATACGAAGTACAGCTGTGGTAGTATTAACTTGGAATGTTATGAAGCCGGTCTCGTTTTGACACATAAGCTTATATATAAGTTTGTGGAGTGTGTGTGGTTGTTACTTTACTGTGTGTTACAGAATAGTAGAACAATTGTTCAACGGTATTTGAAATTTTAACTGGGAGTCACCTGACATGATGTCGCATGGTTCCACCTTAATTCAATTAAAAAAAAAGCGATGGGAAAGCTTACATTGGCAGGATTGTATACTAGATATTTCGACAATAAAACACTAAGGTTTTATTTCATAGCCCCAGCCAACCCCTTTTTTGCTTCTTGGAGAAGGGGTTGGATGGGGGTAAGAAAGTTAATACTCGGACCACGTGATGACTCGAGGCTAGATGTGTCGGACAAGGAAGCTGTGGTAATTTGTGTATTTGGCTCACCTGAGTAAACTTCTGACTGGGAGCTGTGTGGCTCGGGTGAAGTGTGTTTATCAATGTTAATATGGTCAGTCGGTCGTTCAGCAGCTTATACCAATACATATATAGGTATGATACTATTTATCACGAATGTGTTGTACCGTAGTTGTTATGAGCAGGGTGAGTGTTACGGGAATGTCTCAATATACACAAATCTTACTAGTGTTTATACAGCTTGATTAGTTGTGTTATTTCACTTGTTCTAATCATTGATTACAATTGAGTGTTCAATAAATGATATGCATGCTCTCGAATCCCCACTTGTTAAGAGTCACTCACGGATTAAACATCTAGAAAGAACACATTATATTGTCGTTCCTTTATCCATTCCTTATGTGTTGGAATAATAGTTATTAGGAGTTTACGCACAACATGAACACAAAACAGGGTATATCCTTATAAACTTAAGCAACAACACTCCGCATGTACTCAACATATTTGCTAATGGTGTTGATTTGAGCTTTTTGAGGTACTTCGATTCGGCTTTGCATTCGTGTTTGTTGTGAGACACCAGTTTGTAGCAGACACATAATTAAGATCTCCAAGCACATGTATGTATACAGCAAACAACACAAGTCGAGTAAATCGCGCTCATATAATATTATAATTAATTCCGGAACCATCTTATACGCTCGACTTGTTCGGTCCTTTACCTATAGTAGATTATAGGTTTCGAGATGTGTTTAGAGAACTGGGGACAAAAGTTAAATACGCGAATGATTGACAATGATTTGCGTTTTATAAATTTCTTTTATATTACGATATGCATGCTATGGTAATTCTATTTAAGCGGCGGGTTGGTATTGTCCAAGATCAATACCTGGTGGGACTTGAAGTTCATCGATACCAAAGGCCAGATTTTGATCTCGCACAATATTATAAACCTGCTGGAAAGATGTTATTTACATGTTATGCCTAACTCTCAACATCAAACAAGAAGAATGAATGGCTTTAATGCGTTGTTGTTTTGCATCTGACGTTTAAAATAACGTCTTAACGGTTAACGTGTTTCTGGCATTTAAAATGACATCTATATGTAACGGTTGACGTACATAACGTGAGAGGCATTGTATAGCTTTTTAAGACCTTACTGACGTCATATCGAATTTTTCAAATTCATCACTGATATTAGGCAGGTGCCCTCCTGATTTTTCAGGACTTCATCCGCGGTGCAGTAATTCGGTGTGAACATGCACTACTAAAACGTAACGCGTTCTAATTAAATTAGTTCCTGTTATCTTGGCATTGCCTGTTTCAAATTACTTTTAAATGAAGTCAAAGACATGCACCATAACAAATTCTTCCCAAGATTCTTCCTTACGTACAAGGATTGTCTTTGTTGAATGTCGTCTTCACTGGCGTGTCCTGCTTGAGGTCTAATTACACTAAATCAACAGGATGTGCTCGCCTGGTGCATCGAAAGTAGTTCTGTATTAAAGAGTGCTAATCTTTTTTTTCTTTAAAAACTTTTTTTAGTGCTGGTTCCTGTTATTTTTTGGCTATAACTGTATTCTGGACATGTTGTTGATATTTGAAAATGCAGCTCATCATGTTTTTGACAGTTTTTTATATAAATTTGAGAAGTGAAAGTAGACAGGGTATGAAATTTCAAGGGGTAAAAATAGTGTTGACCTTTGACCCGGTGTTAGTATACAACTGAAGAAATGTTTCTTAGAAGGTATTAAAGCCCCTATTTCCTTGTTGATGTTTAATAGCAGACATGTTTATTTGCATGATAAAATAAGTTTCCCAGAATTCTAACGAGGTTTGAGTTTTTAACAGGTTGTCAACATTCTAACTTTACTATGGAAGGGCAATGGAGACTCATTTACGCTATTATAACCTTGATGGGGGCCGCCATGTTTTGACCAGACTACTTTTTTCCCCATAATTCCAAGCGCCAAACTCGAGAGATCATACTAGTATCGATCGAGGACGAGAATGTTTTAAGACCTCCCCAATAACCAATCAACATCGAGTATTTTAATAACCCATGTTAGATTGCTTTTTTCATCATATCTTGAACTCTGTAACTGTATATATTTTAATTTCACTACATGTATATTAGACAAACAAATTTACAACATGCTATATATTGCAATGTATGTGCAAAGTTAATATTTTACATAGAGACATGTATTAAAAATACTACAATAGTGGAGTCAGAAATTCACAAATGTTTGAATACATACCATTAATTCTTTACTAAGCAGTTTCATAGCATACATTTTCCCGGAAGTCTTGTGACGAGTCTGCAAGTAAAAAAAGTCAGTAATTTGCAATTAACGAAGTACTGGTTCACATATCTATGTATTAAATCTGACATTATATACTGATAAAAATAAGTTTAGCAAGTAAATAACACATGCATCCCGTTGACCAGATTCTAGGATATATGTAGAAGCGGTCATGGGCAATATAACTTACATACTTATCAGTTATATTAAGGGAATAAGTCTCAAAAGAAATATGCGAACACAATAGCATCATGTGGTAATCTATATGTTTACAGAAATTATAATTTCGCTCTTATTTCAATGTAAAGGGAGGTAATTTCACAAATGATAAACTTTGGTTTTATAATGGCAAGGAAATTATCGATTGTTTTAGCGGTTTGTATAACTTGAGACCCATAATAGTTATTTTATAATGTTTAATCTTGCTCTTTACCTTATTTGTATCTTTAAATGTGAAATAGTATGTTTCAACTAAATGGGAAATAACTCTGATACTTACATTGGAATACAAAAAAGAAGTGAAAAAGAATACCAACCTAAGTCATGCCGATGATTTAAAATACTTCAAAATATAAAATAACATTACATTTATTTAAGCTAAATGTGCATAAGGGCTTGCTAAACTTTATGTTTTCAGTATATAATACAAGGTTGTCCTGTAGACATTTTGAACAGCTGAAAGTAGACTTTACAAGCTAGTTTGAAGAAAACCAACACTGCAAGACTGACCTGTTTTCAAAAACATATTTCTATCGAAAATGCCGAAATATTCAATGTTATCAGGCAAGTCCAGCTTTAAGAGACTGGGGGCAATTTAGTGACTGACCTGAGTGTCGGTTGGTTGGTTAAAAGGTGTTCTACATCATTTTCAGCACAAATTTAAGTTACATATGTCGGTAAATTTTTCGTGGTGGAGGCAGACCACTCACTTTTTCCTGGGCGGAACTAGTAATGTTTACCTCCCGTTATGAGGTCTTAAAATTAGTAGCGTGTAACTTTATGAGGTTTTCATTATGCCAAATAAATTAAGTTATATGCGTGGTTGTGGTTTCCCGATTGACTCCTTTTTAAGGGTCGATCCTACAGGGCTGTAAATAAGCTGAATTTTTTTAGTATATTTTTCATACATTTTTTATAAAAAAAATTAGAAAACACCCAGGTTTTTCAAAAGTGTCAGTGTCGTAATCATTACTCGTCATCTTACTACAAATACTAAATAACTTTAAAAAATCATAAGTATCATATTTGTAGTTTTGTCCTGTGGAAAATTGTATTTCATATTTAATGATGAAAATTGTTCAAAGCATGTGTCTAAATATTAGGGTTATACAGTGTTTCTTTTTGTAACCGGAGGCCCCGGGTTCAATCCTCCGTGGTGCCACTGAGTTTCGTTGGTGTGTTTTTGGACAAGACACTTTCCCTTAGCCTCGTCCGTCAGATGTGGACGTAAACCGGGCGGTCCCGTGTATCGTTCTATCCTCCGAGCACGTTAAAGAACCATAGGAACATATTCGATAATAAGAGTACGGCACGGTTCCCGGACTCCTATGTATCCTTCCCCTCTCTCTGGGCGGCTCTAAATAAGCTATGCTGTGTTGATGAGCCGTTAAACAACATTCAATTCAATTCAATTTTGTTTTTACTTAACTTCAGTTTAATCAGAATAGTTTGTTTCTTTTAAAACATATTAATTCACATCTAGTTTGAAAGTTTGAACTATTTAAAGAAATTCTTTACTCAGAACGAGTTCCTTATTATTAGTTAATTTTGAACCTGATGAATAATTCAATACTCGGAATGCATTCAAACATTATCTACTGTGCGTGCAAGTTATAACAAGAGGTCAATGACCTTGAAGCTCTACTGATAGATTTTGAAAGCCCAATCAGCCATGGAACCTGTGAGGTGTTATGGAAATAGGACCATTTTCAGGGAAGTAGTCGCCACAAGTTTTCTCTAAATAACTCTATGTAGACAAAGACGGCCACTGGCAGCCATGTTTGGTATCAGATCAAAATCAATTGTGTTTATGACCAAATACACGTCATGCCAGTCATTTTAATAAAGGTTCCAAATCAATACCACTTATGGTTTAGGAGTAGTCACCACAGTTGTATTTTTAAAATCTATTATTAGCCTTGGTGACAATCTTTAATTTCCGGCCGACCTGGTTTTTACTTAAGACTAACTAGACTGTCTTAGTCTAGACATCAGTAGCAACATTCCTCCTGTAAAGTTCCGTGAAAATTCATCAAATCGTTCCAGAGAAGTAGTCGCCACAAATTTCTCCTATATAACTCCATGTAAAGAAAGATGGCCGCTGGCGGCCATGTTTGACATCGAATCAAAATGAATTTTCTGAAGGACCAATTACATGTCACGTTAGTCATTTTAGTAAAGGTTCCAAATTAATACCAGTTATGGTCTTGAAAAGTAGACGCCACAAAGTTGTGTTTCTGAAATCTTCTTTTAGCTGTGGTGGCCATATAGTGTATTTCCGACAAACCTAATTTTTACTTAGGGCCATGAACTAGACATCAAGAACAACATTCCTGTCAAGTTTCATGAAATTCCATCAAGTAGTTTCAGAGGAGTAGTCACCACACGTTTTTCTTATATAACTCTATGTAAATATAAAGACATAAAATCAAAATGACTTTGGTTTGGACCACATATCGTGGCAGTCATTTTGGTAAAGATTTCAAATCAATATCACTTATGTTTTTTGAGAAGCCACAGAATCACATTTTTAAAATCTATTTTTAGCGGTGGAGGTCATATTGAATTTCCGACTCTTTGCTTGTATCAACTAGACATCAATACCAACATTCCTGTGAAGTATCATGACAATTCGTCAAGTAGTTTCAGACGAGTAGTCGCCATAAAAAAAAGTTTACTGACAGACGAATGGATGGACGGACGGATGGACGCTGCACCACGGCATAAGTTCTGCTGATCTTTGATCAGTAGAACTAAAACTGTGCTATGTAAAGGAAGATTGAGCATTACGGAACATTACAGATAGTGTGATTCGTATAGCTCCCTTTGTGAATCCGGGGTCTAGACATTCTCTAGATATATCCAGGTACCACACACACTAGTCGAGCAACCCTCCTTCGGTAATCGGTTTCCAATTTATATTTTTCAGGACAACTTAATACCTTAGTTATTCGGTAGGACCAAGTAGACTGGTACCCGTTACGCAGAAAAGTCTACTGGTCCCCGAATTCACACTCCTGATTGCAGGTTACAAACTTACCAGCTGTACTTCCCCATACACTCCCCTGCTGATCACATGGACCATATCGAAGTCCTGATATGTTATCCTATGCTTCATAATCTTTTCAAGGAGTTGCTTGTCTGGACCACAATATGAAAGGAAAATGAATTGAAAAGGCAAGCTCAACACCATGGATTTGGTACAATATACACTGTGTCAATCTTTGGGCAATGGTACACATCTCAATATGACCTTGTGTTAACCCTTAATCCCTACATATATACAATGGACTGTTCTTTCATTGAATTAAGACCATTTCATTTATGTGACAAAGGGGTGTTTGGGGGAATGACTGATCAGCAGCCGGACATTGTTAAGGCTGATCTGGATTTACAATGAACATGATGAACGCAAAGGATGTTATAGTTTAGCGGGTTAAGGGTTAAGAGGAACACTTGGCATTTTCTCAAGCCTTTGCTCTTGTTTTCTACACAATTTAAATTGAAACGATTAAAACAAATTATGTTGCAAATTGGCATGCATTACTAACTGTCGATTATATGCATATTTTATAACACTATCTCTTCTTCTCTAGACTATCGTAATGGAAGCCTGTGTTATTGTATACCGCCTTCCATTCATAAAAATCGACACTTCTTCACTTGACAAGAAAACAAGGCCGACCATAAAAAATTGTTGGTTTGCTGTTTCCCTATAATCTACCCACTAAAAAGGTCCCTACCCAAAACGTTTTATAGTAATTATTCAACCCTTAGCCCGTTGCATATAATAATGGACCGTTCTTTCTTTGAATTAAGACCATTTCATTTATGTGACATTGTAAACCCAGATCAGCCTGCGAGATACTAGCAGACTGATCTGGGTTTACAAAGGACGCAGAGGCTATTATAGTCGTGCTTAGGGGGTTAAGGGTTAGGTTTGAATTTTGTTGTTGCTATTTTCAGATTTTAATTTTAAGTATGCTTGTGTCATGACATCTCTGGTACAGTCAGACACTTACCGGTACATTCGGACACCCATGATTGTACAGTCAGACACTTACCGGTACATTCGGACACCCATGATTGTACAGTCAGACACTTACCGGTACATTCGGACACCTATGATTGTACAATCGGACACCTGCACAAGTTCAGTAAAGTCACGTCTGAAGACTCTTTTAAACTATTTTATTATATTTTCTTCATTGCAGAGAAGCGCAATGGGCAAGTAACACAGTATATGTATGTAACAATAAGTTAGGCCGGGCACCAGACTAACAGAACCTATATCTACTACTTTTTTTAATTTTCCACTTGTTATTAAAGTTATTTAAAGCACTGTTTTCATTCATAGTACATGTGTCTTTCAATATAATGTAAATGGTATTCCATTTTCCCTGTTAACATGTCTTCATTTGTGTGTGATGTTTTACGTCATTTTCAACGTATAAGGTTATATAAAAGGACCGACATTTTTTTGGAAAGCAGACCACCCACAAATTTTCCTGGGTAGAATCAGTACTGTACACCTCCCACCATCCGCAAGAATCGACACTTCCTCACTTACATGTCGAGCTTCCAGTGGTATTGTCAGTGTGACTTGTTTTGTTTTACACCTTTGCCTTTCTTATCATTTTTTTAGTAGGCGTTTCTTTTATATCAAACATTGAGATTAGCTCTTTGTTCCATACATGAGACCAGCTAGTTTCTATACATTCCAAACTGGTTTCTTATCGAAAGCCCCTACCACCCCCTCCCCCCCCCCTCACTCCCCACCTCCCCACCTCCCTTACAGCCTTAACGGCATCCTCTATACTCTGAGTTGATCCCTCTAGAAATTCTCGTCATGATTCTAACTGCAATGTGTTAAGGTTTAACACAAGTAAATTGGATTTGCTGCTACATGTTCACTTTGTTTACAGAACACAACAACAAAAAACATGCATTACAATGTCAATGTAGATATACGGTACTAAGATAAATTATTATTACTATTTTACCATTTCAATTTTCAAGAATTATGTTCGTCGATTTCACCCCATCTACATAATTATGCATAATTGTTCACCAAAAATTAAAACTAAAATTAATGAGTATAAAAACTCTATAAAACTCTTCAAAATACACGTATTTAAAGTTGTGCAACATTTTGTGAAATTTTAACTCTGTCCCACATGAAAGTCAGGTAAATTTAACAGTGTCCAGTATGTTTGTTATTAGGTATGTGTGCACGTTTAATAAAGCGTCTGATCTATGGAACGCCAAATGAAACATAAACTCAATTAATTGAACCTCTCTTCGATTGAATTAGACCTCTCTTCAAATAATTGAGTTTATGTTAATTTAGCTTGGAAGAAAACTGTCAAACTAACATAATTATTTTTGTAAATTTCTTCAATTGAATTTGACATCTCTTCAAAGAGAGGTTCAAATAATTGAGTTTATGTTAATTTGGCGTTCCATACTGATCGTACTGTTCGAACATACCGGTGTTGACCATACCTACCTGCATAGCCATTGATGAAATCATGGTTGGGAAACAGCAAACAAATATTTGTGTTAAAGATGGCCCAAGAGATAGGACTGAACAATATGAAAACTTTTCATTTCCACTTGCAAGTATTATTTTCTTA
Organism: Cyrtodaria siliqua; assembly: GCA_037043455.1. NCBI lineage: Eukaryota > Metazoa > Mollusca > Bivalvia > Adapedonta > Hiatellidae > Cyrtodaria > Cyrtodaria siliqua. Next base: position 40,347 of record JAWPHD010013704.1, on the reverse strand, counting down.
TAGAGGCATATTTTACAAAACTAATTATGTTAGTTTGACAGTTTTCTGATAAGTATATGCAGTTGTACAATGGCCAAAGCAGATGAACGCTGTATATATATATGTGGCACCATTTATGGGTGGGGGAATGTTTACCTTGCGAGTTGCGACTATGTTAGTAGTGTTTATACTGGCTTCCTATGATATCAAGGGTTCTATGATATCACGGTAGTGTCAAATATATCTCTGCTAAACTATGATAGTTATGTTGTAGATGTAATGACGTTAGGTACATAGAATAAAATAATTGAAACAAGAAACGTATAACGCATGCGTTATATGTAGACGATTTTTAATAATGTGTTAGTTTGTGGAGGCTTTGTTCAAGTCATATACCTGTAGTCGTCGATATGGAGATGACAGGAAGGTAAAGTGAAGAATTAAAAGATACTGTATGAATACAGATACGTTTTTATTTGGTCTTAGGTACTAAGATAAATTATTATTACTATTTTACCTTTTCAATTTTCAAGAATTATGTTCGTCGATTTCCCCCCATCTACATAATTATGCATAATTTTTCACCAAAAATTAAAACTAAAATTAATGAGTACAAAAACTCTATGAAACTCTTCAAAATACACGTATTTAAAGTTATGCATCATTTTGTGAAATGTTAACCCTGTCCCACATGAAAGTCAGGTAAATTTAACAGTGTCCAGTATGTTTGTTATTAGGTATATAGACATTATTATACATGTTAAAGGGAACATATTCAAGTATTTTCAATTAAACGATTTACGCCTGAGCAATTACAGAGGGAATTTTAGTGACCATGCTACAATATAATATAAAAGTCATATTTACTTAAATGTTATAAGTGCTCTATGTTCATGTTTTAGTTGTATTCAGTCTCAAAACCGCTTCGGAGTTGCCGTTAAGGCAATCAACTTTGCATTTTAAATGAATTACAAGTGATCTTATAGAAAAAAATCTATTAAATATTTTAAATATTTAATTTCTTTACTTCATTATAATACTCAAATATAAATGGGTGCCGGAACGTCTAGGGTAAAAATTAAAGGGAATGTAGCGCCTCAGCCAAACCATCTTTATAATTGAGAGTTCTGAAAAATTGAATAAAGGTGAAAGAATTATCAAAATCGGATAATAAACAAAGAAGATATGATCATTTGAACTTTCTGTTGAAACGGATATGGGAGCGGCCATTTTGAGAGCTATGACATCACGGTTCTAAATGACCATATATGGAATATTTATAAATATGAAAAATTACTGATTTATAGGGAAAAAATGATAGCAACTGTATGAAAAATATGTAATACTTAATGGCAATAATGCTTTATATGACCAGTAAAAAAATTCGTTAATTTGCAGTGATTTTTCTCATTTTAAATGATATTTATCAATATTCCGTATATGGTAATATGGAACTATGATGTCATAATTCTAAAAATGGCGGCTCCCATAGTCGCTTTAGTTAACCTTTAAATGGTCATATCTTTTTTGTTTATCATCCGATTTTGATAATTCTTTCACCTTTTCCAAGTTTTTCAGAACTCTCAGTAACAGAGCTTGTCTGGCTGTGGCGCTACATTCCCTTTAAAATAGATACCGAAATGGTTTGATACCGAAACGTCTAGGTGTCGAAATGATTTGGTACCGAAACGTCCTGAATCGATCTTGATCACACAAACGCAAAAACACAAACGCAAATACTTGAGAATTGTCTGCATTTATTCATAAGCATTTTTCATGTACTGACCATTGGGACTCTGCTTTAATAAGACTAATATACTATATACACAATAGTTTTCGTCTAGAAAAATAAGTATATTTAAGTAAATAAATGGATGTTTCCAAAAGATGCAAATACAGGGACCATTTTCATAAGATCATTTTAAAAATTCCACACCCCTAGTCTCCATGAATTCAGTTCTCAGTACCTTGAACGTTATAATTAAGGATTGTTTTTCATTTTTTGCGATGTTATCGAAGTCAATGTCAATGATGGGTCATAAATTGTATCAAACCGCGAAGCACAGCGAAGCGAACCGCGTAGCATAGCGCATAGCATAGCGCAGTGGTTTTATACAAAATGTGTGACCCATCATCGACGTGTTATATTTCGATAACATCGCAAAAAATGAAAAACAATCCTTATAATTACAAACTTATATATATCGAAGATAATCTTTGCTGACAGTCGATTTTTATTTCACAGTAAGGTCTGAATTAAATTAATTTCAATTGAACCCATGAGCCAAATCACACATTTCCAAATAGATCTAGGCCTAGATTTTTACGTTTCTAGTGGCGTAGCTGCTTTTAGGCACTGCAAATACTGACCGAAAACCTTTTCCCTGATAGGCTATGCTCTTTTTAACCCTAAAAGTGTCTCCCAAAACTCGCCAGAGTGCACCATTTTACCAGCGGAAAAAGGTTTAAAATATCGGTTATTCTTATTGATTAAGCTTTTTAAAATAACATGAAATACTTTACACACAATCAAGCGTTACGATTGTAATATTAAGATAAAGTGTTTACCTTTACTGAATATCTGTTTTTATCATGCAGATATGCACTTTTCTGCCAAATAAAGGGTTGGCCTAATAAATTTTGCTTTATTAGGCAAGTTGACCAAAAGAGCAAATCAATGCGGAATCCCTCGGCGTTTATTGTATGTATCGTTATCTGACGTCATGCACGTAACGTTGCTTGACGTCATAAAACAAACAAAAAACAACAACATGGCGGCGTCCTCGATAAACGTAACATTCTGAGAAAAAGGTAATAATAGTAATTCATACAAAAAATGTGGAAAATCTACATGATAAATAGAATATTATGTCAGTGCCCTTTACTGTCAATGGCTCGGCAGAGCCTCGCCATTATTCATTTTCTAAGCCTCCCTAATAAACTTAATAGTAAAAGGCACTGACATAATATTCTCTATAAATCCGCTGTTTATTTACATTCGTTGTGACGTCATGGTTTAAAAAGTGACGTCATGGAACGTTCGTTACGTCATCGTAAATAGGAAAGAAAATCAGGGGCGTAGCCAGGTCGAAGGTCGAAAGCCGATACCGTTCCATTTTCCCCCCTAATATAGTCTTTGGAAGCCCGAGCATACCCCGGAACCCTTTCGCGGCTCGCTTCCAGTTTCGTCTGCGCCTGCGCAATTGGAACTATTTTATTTTGACGTGTTATTGAGAATTCTAATATGATCTCCGCAGTCTTTCATATACACAAAGAAGAGAGACAGCTGTATGTTATTCTACGATAAAATACAGCTGTTCCATTAATTGCCCGCGTATATTTCATCCGTTGGAAGCGCACGTTACATGACGTCACTTGGTAAATATACGTCACGAAGACAAACTCAACAGTAATTTTAATGAAATGTTAATTACAACAAACTTGCCATGCTCATAAACCATGCACACCCCCGATATAAACCCATCATATGCATTAATACACATATAACTTTAATACGCATCTTGAACAAGCTGAGAACGTTTGACGTCATACAGCGCAAGCTATATGACGTTTGCAATGACTTGATTGTTTGTCACGTGACTACTGGTGTTGTGAAACGCAGAACTTTGCATACGGGGGCGCCCAATGGACCAGCCTGTAAACATAGAAGCCTGATTACCTTGAGCTCCGAGATAATATATAGTGCCCCAACAATAGCGTAAACAAGTGGGTAACTGTTGTGTTAGAATCGAAATAATAAATAGGTGTTTACGTTTCCTTAAAGAAAAATGTTTCTAGTGGCGAAGCTGCTTTTAGGAACTGCAAACCCCGACCGAAACCCTTTTCCCTGATAGGCTATGTATGCTCTTTTTATCCCCAAAAGTGTCTCCCAAAACTCGCCAGAGTGCAACATTTTACCAGCGGAAAAAGGTTTAAAATATCGGTTATACTTATTGATTAAGCTTTTTAAAATAACATGACATACTGTACACATAATCAAGCGTTACGATTGTAATATTAAGACAAAGCGTTTACCTTTACTGATTATCTGTTTAAATCCGCTGTTTATTTACATTCGTTGTGACGTTATGGTTTAAAAAACGTGACGTCATGTAACGTTCGTTACGTCATCGTAAATAGGAAAGAAAATCAGGGGCATAGCCAGGAGGAAGGTCGGAAGCCGGTACGGTTCCATTTTTTCCCCTAATATAGTGTTTGGAAGCCCAAGCATACCCCGGACCCCTTTCGCCGCTCAAATAAAATGTTGGGCTTCCAGTTTAGTCTGCACCTGCGCAATTGGAACTATTTTATTTGGACGTGTTATTGAGAAATAACAGGACACTTTTAAGAATGACTAACCAATCAGAATGTGGTAAATTTGTGTATTGTTAGCAGTTTGTAATTATACTTCGATAACATTGCAAAAATTGAAAAGCCATTCTTATAATTACAAACTTATATATATCAATGATAATCTTTGCTGAAAGTCGATTTTTATTTCTCATGCCCCAGTAAGCTCTGAATTAAATTAATTTCAGTTGGTTTCTAGTAGCGTAGCTGCTTTTAGACACTGCAAACCCCGACCGAAAACATTTTCCCTGCTAGGCTAGGCTCTTTTTATCCACAAAAGTGTCTTCCAAAACTCGCCGGAGTGCACGATTTTACCAGCGGAAAAAGGTTTAAAATATCGGATATTCTTATTGATTAAGCTTTTTAAAATAACATGACATACTGTACGTGTACATAATCAAGCGTTACGATTGAAATATTAAGATAAAGTGTTTATCTGTATAAATCCGCTGTTTATTTACATTCGTTGTGACTTTATGATTTAAAAAAGTGACGTCATGTAACGTTCGTAACGGAAAGAAAATCAAGGGCGTAGCCAGGTGGAAGGTCGGAAGCCGGTACCGTTCAATTGTTTCCCTAATATAGTGTTTGGAAGCCCGAGCATACCCCGGACCCCTTTCGCCGCTCAAATAAAATGTTGGGCCTCCAGTTTAGTCTGCGCCTGCGCAGTTGGAACTATTTTATTTTGACGTGTTATTGAGAAATAACCGGACACTTTTAAGAATGGCTAACCAATCAGAATGCAGTAAATATGTGTATTGTTCGCAGTTTGTAATTATTGCAAATTGACCAATGAAATCCGCGTAATCAAGACGGATGATTCTGATTGATCAATAGCGCGCTGCGTCCATACCAACCAATGGAAACAGATATAACAGGTAACAACAGGATGGTGGACGATTCGTCCATATTAATTAAACAAATGTCTAACGGTTAATTAAAAATATTAAAAGAATATATGTATATGTTATAGTGCGCATATATTACTTGTAACGCGTTTCTTCATTGGCAAATGTTAGAGGTCGTCTTCGTAAAACGAAATGCTCTGGCAGACCGCATTATTAGAATTGTTTTAACATATTACTAACTGTTGATCATTACACTGCACTAATAACATATTACTAACTGTTGATTATTACACTGCACCAATAATATATTTCAGCATTTTGTGGAATACAGAAGTTAATAGAAATTTCAAAATTTATTTAATTAGATCTAAATGCAAACACATTTAATGTCAATTTGAACAGTGAAGTGAGACAGAGAAAGGTCCTTCTTACTTCACTTAATTGAATGATACCAGACTAATAATAATAATAATAATAATAATAATAATAATAAATGATTTATTTAATGATGGTAACTCAATAATAATAATAATAATAAATGATTTATTTAATGATGGTAACTCAATCAATTTACAACAATTGTTCTCCGTTGAGGCCATCAAATGAAGAAACATGTAACACACACACACACACACACTGTTATATACATACAATATTATGCAATTCTGAAGAGTTTCCTGTTGTAAAATAAAAAGTTCCTATATATAAATGTAGCAGGATCAAGATTTGATATATTCTCCAAACCCTTAAATGGAGCAAGCTGCTTTAATACCTGTTTGAAGATTGTTACTATTTTTAGACTGGTTTTCCAATAGTATACATTGTGTTTTATTATGTTAATCTGGTTGTGTAATAGCCACAGTTTAGCGGGAAATTTCGTCATGTGACTTGTTGTGTTGGGTAAAGTTCTGGGCAGTTGACAGCCATCTTAATTAGGGAAAGGTCATGTTGGAAAGTTAAAAGTATTTTCATGAATCTATATATTCTTGAATAAAGTTTTAAGTGGTTGACTGAGTTTAAAGGATGGACTACTGATTTGCTGAGGTTGGTATAAAGCTGGTTTTGAAATGATTGGAATTGTTCAAGGCGCGCAGATTGTTTTGATTCGGATCAGGTTATCTTATGTTTTCGCGCAATTCAGTAATGTTGATTTGAGATCGCGCAGGATTGATATTTCCTTTCTTGCTAACACTTTTGCATGAACATGTTTTGCACTTTGATTTACAGCGCTAACCATCACAACACAGTGAGAGAGATAGGATGGCCATTGATTGACACAACACTTATGTACACAGGGACTTGTTCCATAAACCTGTAAGTGTATACTTTAGTTGTAAAAAATTATTATTTTACAAGGGAAACATAATAATCTTTGTTGTAATTTTATTAAGCTAGGCCACTATGCACAGATACAATGATGCTATGACTATAATAATATATGAGTATTGTATATATTAAAACTGACTACGATATATTATTATATGATTTTAATTAATGAAGTAACTTGTGATTGTTTTAATTGGGTTCATATATATTTCATATATAGTTTAATACATGATTGCTAAGGAACTTTAATTTATGTATTTACAGGTTCCGATGATGAATTAGATGATGTGTAATACGATGTTCTACTATATATCGTCATAAACTGTATGTTCTTCTGAACCCTAAATAAATTCTGTAAAAACATATCCACTGAGTTAGTTGGACACTATCACCTTTGGGTGACAAACCAGATGTTTTACATAAATATTTTAAAGTTATTTTAAAGTACTTAACCCAATGCAAGCAAATTAAAATTAATTAGTATTACCTAAAAGATAGGAATAATATTTCTTTTTAAATTATTTGATATGTTTGTCTTGTCGCATTGGAAGTGCGATCGAGTTCCATATGACAGCACCAGAATAACGAACAGCCTATGAGATCACCATTTGAACAAGTCCTTAATTTATAAGAGGAATGAATCTTTTGAAAGATGTAAGATAGTCTGCAGCAAGATTATTGACTTGATACCGGACGTATAATTTCATAGAACACCATTGTTGTAGATTCTTCATGAATACACACGCCTATGCAACGTAGCATGGAGTTCTATGGTAGCGCGGTGCTAATTTGAAAGCTTAATACTTCAAGAATGCCATGTTTTCTTTTAAAATACAGGGATACATTATGTGGTATTAAAAACTTACCCGTTAAAGCCATATTTGTCATATTTTCAGTGATGAAGATATCGGTACAAGAAATACGCAACAGTAAATGCTGGGTTATTCTTGTGGATGACGTAACCACGTTGCATAGTAACGACGTATTCATGAACGTCACATGCGAGAGACGTCAAAACCACTGCGTAATAATTAAAGTAGCTATCCCGGCAAAATCTGCCAAATTTTACGACATATGTACACCGTGTCTAAACCGACTGATGACGAGATATCAATAACTTGCATATTTTGAGAATCCAAACTATAAAGACAAAATATACAGGGGCGTAGCTAACATGAAATGCATATATAGGTCCGACACACTAGGGAGTCCGGTGGCATGCTACCTCTGCTCTTTTAAACTTAGATATGCAGTGGTGCGTTTTGGCGTATATCTGACAGAGTACTTGTGTGGTATTTGGTGCGTTTTGGCGTATATCTGACAGAGTACTTGTGTGGTAGTTGGTGCGTTTTGGCGTATATCTGACAGAGTACTTGTGTGGTAATTGGTGCGTTTTGGCGTATATCTCACAAGAGTACTAGTGTGGTATTTGAAGAAGTATTTGTTTGACAAATCTGAGATTAACAAATTTGAACTACCTGCACTGTAAAATAAAACAAGAAACACATGTTGAACCCTAACCCCAAACTCCCTCTAGCTTAAGTTTGTATTACATTTTAATACTTTATTTTTTTTGGAAATTGATGTATAGGATCAGGCCTATATGGCCTAATAGTAGCTACGCTGATCATATAAATAGATAATATTATATCAGTGCCTTTTACTATCAAGTTTATTAGGCGAGGCTTAGAAAACGAAGAATGGCGAGGCTCTTGGGGTTAGTTTCTTTAACGCGCCACTGCGTCGTAAAATATGTTTCTCCAGTTAAGGCAAAGGAATGTTCATTCGAATTTTGAAAAAGTTTATTAGCGTTATTTTTACTTACTGGTCCTTTGGGATCAACTTGCCCAATATAGGTGGCTTTGAAAGAGAATACCACTTATGCCGGTGCTAGCGCTTGATTCTTTTAAAACTCGCGGCGTCCCGTTGGTTTCTCAAATATCTTGCATTTTTAGAATCATTGGTATTCATTAGTAGAATGGTTTAAAGCAAATGCCTGTTGTATGTAACTGACTGTTGATTATATTGTACCAAAAATAGTTAAACTGATGATGGTATAATGAAGAAAAACGAAATCTCTTCTCTCTTTTTTTAAATTAGCCTATATGCAAGCAGGTTTAAAATCAAAATTATAGATCCCTATATATGTATAATCGTGATGCTTCTTTTATTATTTGTTATAGAAAAAATAAAAAATAAACTCAAAATTGCCATGTCATGTGTCCCTTTAAAACTAAACAACTGTTTTAAAAACGATTACAAAATTCCCGAATGAGCAACGAGATGCAGATCAACAAAATTTGGTTCGTCTCAGGACTGTCTCATTCAATATTCACGAAACTGTGTTACACAACATAAAATTATGTAACATAATGTAAATACACCAATACAATATGCGGATTTAAAAACTTACCGTTTGAAGGCATATTCGTAATATTTTCGTAACTCATTGACTCATGAAGGAATCGGAGGAAAAAAATAGCTGACTAATTCCTGAGAATGACGTAACCACGTTGCGTAGTAACGACGTATTCATGAACGTCACATGTGAGAGACATCAAAACAACTGCGTAATTATTAACGCGCCACTGCGTCGTAAAATAAGTTTCTCCGGTTAGGACAACGGGATGTTCATTCGAATTTCTCAAAAGTTTTAATAGCGTTATTTTTACTTACTGGTCCTTTGGGATCAACGAGCCCAATATAGGTGGAGGATTTCTTTTTGTCGAGTGTCGAGTTTCGAGTAAGAAAGATGAGTTTCGAGTAAGTAAAGTGAGTTTCGAGTAAGAAATATTAAAAGTGAGTTTCGAGTTTGAATAAATAAAAAGTGAGTTTCGAGTAAAACAAGTAAAAAATGAGGTTCGAGTAAAACATATCAAAAGTGAGTTTCGAGTAAGACAAGTAAAAAGTGAGTTTCGAGTAAAACAAGAAAAAAGTGAGTTTCGAGTAAGAAATATTAAAAGTGAGTTTCGAGTAAGAACTATCAAAAAGTGAGTTTCGAGTAAGAATTATTAAAAAGTGAGTTTCGAGTAAGAATTATAAAAAATCGAGTTTCGAGTAAGTATCATTAAAAAGTGAGTTTCGAGTAAGAATTATTAAAAAGTGAGTTTCGAGTAAGAACTTTAAAAAGTGAGTTTCGAGTAACGAAAAAAAGAAAGAGAAAAAACGAAACAATACGTATCTGGTATCAACTCTTAGATCTTGAGTTTTATTAATAATTCAACGTCTCGCCACAAAGCGGTGACAAATACATGTAATTCCTCTTTTCATTATTATTGTGCCATTCCTTGTTAGTAAACATTACAAGCTAATCTCTCCGTCACATCATCATTACACAGACACCGAACAATTATCTGCATTTAAAATCTTGCATCACTCAGTTTTGGATGTTAATATGTCTCTTGGGAGACCACGTGGCAGCATCTAGTATTATGTGTAGCAAACGTTTGTTATAATAAAAGCGAAATGCCCTTGATTTCAGAAAATTAACTTTAATAACTTTTTAAAATTATATACTTTAAGAAGCAGATAGTTTGGCTCTTGTGAGTGAAAATAATGCAGATTTATTTCTGCTTCTATTAGTTTAAATAGATCTACTTCATATATATGTAATATAATGCATTTATGGTAAAAATTTACACATTTGTTTTGTTCCTCAGCAAACACAAAAACACGTTTAATAATGTGGCTCAACTATTTCACATTTTCTATAACCATTCTGAAACATTTGCACACTTTTAACATATTTTTACATTAAGATGCCTATCACGAGGAAACAATATTACAATAACCATTGTATCATACTATGTACTATAATATCAATTTATATATTAACACAGTTGATAGAGAAGGAAAATGTTACTGTTTTATCGTATGACCTTCATGTTAATATAATATTATAATAATTAGATCATTAAAGTTGGTCCTTATTCAGTTTTATCCTTTTTTATTTTTTGTTTGTTATTGTTGCGAAATCCCTTTTTAAAATTTAGTCAGTTTTAACATAACTATTATGGAAATGAAGAAAAAGTAAAGTCTAAAAGAGGTTTACAACTGATTACGACATACAATTTCCATATTCGACAATCAAATATACACATGTTTATAATCTACATAATAAAAGTAGCGAAAACATTACAAAAGACAAGTTACTAATACAATTAACACTAAAAGGGAGTATATCAGGCTTCTTTTTGTTACAACATAATGAAAACCAACAACAAATTGACAAATAAACTCGTTTATTCATATCATTCATTATATCATACCAATATTCAGACACTCAACAATAATTTCATAAAACTATATACATATCTATTTGATTTTATTAATTTACAGTTCAAGTCCATCTTAGAGACGTGGACAGAGAAAGAACACATTTTCAAGGTTTTGAGTTTGAGTTTTTGTTAATATTTAAAGATTTTTATGGCAACAGGTGTTCAGTGGTAAAATAGTTATGATAATTATATTAAACAAGTTTCTAATAATTTCGTGTTTTCATTACCTTTTATTTAAAAGAAACTAAACCTGATATATAGGCCTAGTAAATATTTTTGGGGGAAATTTATACATATTTAATAATAATAATAAAAAGGGAATTTAAGCATCTTTCAGTGAAAGAAAAGTAAATTTTGACACACTGTCCTTTGGTTTGGAATCGTCAAACTTGTGTAAAACAAAGTATTACCCTAAATTTAATAAGTTACTTCTTAGAGTTTTTTTGGACTTTTAAGATAAAATTAATCTACTACCTTAAGTTGTATATCACTGATGCAGACATTTTTAGTGGTAATTAAAGATACCTTACTTTTCAAAATCGGTTGAGAAATAAAAATTTCATGAGCGAAAATTGTTTTGATGGGTCATTTTCAATGCAAAATTCTGCTGCATGAAAAAAATGAAAAATGTTTTGTTTTTTTAATTTTTATCCAAAAATGGTTTTAAATTGTTGTAGTAAATTAAGACATATTGAAAGTTTTATAGCAAAATATGAAGTATAACTGAAGTTATTTGACATTTCTTAATTTTCTGCTGTCCCACCAACACAGAATTTACAAAGGAAAAGCCCCATCAAAAATCATTTTGGCTGTAAAATATTTATTTCTCAACCGTTTTTCAAAAGTAAAGTAGTTTCATTTACCTTTACAGTAAAAATGCCAGTTCTAATGATATATAACTGATGTACGTATTATTTAAATTTCTCGAGTTACTGCAGAAAAACCTTTGGCTGAAACAAGCGCTCCGAACAATAGTTTTGTTTTATCTATTCAAACACACAATTTACGTTACAAGAAGTTAAAAAGACACAACGTTATTTGTACTTTGACGTCACGATGTCACCATAGCAATTTAGTATACAAGTAACGGACAAATCATATAACATCCGGACTGAGAGAAAAGCGTCAGAAAAGACTTATTTTGCTGGCGAAGAAACGATTAGGCTTCAAAATGTCAAGATCAACCGGAACATTAGTAACTACATGCAACTCAACATACACCCCTCCGAAGTTTATGCCAGGGTACAGAGGTCACTGTCCGAATATACGTGATGGCTTTGGAGACACTTACGGCAATGCAACCCAAAAATACTTCCATAACCTTAGATCAGAAGAGTTCAACAAATCGTATAGTCCTCTAACTCGGACTGGACAGTTTCCAACATACTACACACATAATCCGGACTCTGTGATCGGTGCTAGAAGCAGAACCAGGGATCGATGGCTGGCAACACCAAAATATTCTCTATCAAACGTTGATTTTGAAAAAAAGGCTAAACTCACGGCATTAATGGATCTCGGGCAAAAACACAGAGAGCATTATCTTGACAAGAGTGGTACAACCTACCGCGCGGATAATTTCAATTTGCCCATCAGTGCTGAGGATCAGATAAAGTAAAAATGTCAGTTCATAATTTTGGCAACGCGTTACGGGGGTGATATTAATCCATAACCAAAATTATAATTATTATGAGTTATTATGACTGTTATCTCTATTAACTGGCATCACCTCCAATTCATTGATTGGAATTTACAATTGTAATAGGCTATGGTGGATTATTTTACTGCAGTTATGCAGGAGTGCATGCTTTAGCAAAAGGATTTTGTGTATTAAATTGAACAATTTGGATAAAACTTGCATGATGTATATATATGGAATTTGAATCGTTAGTGGTAAATTAAATACTTATTGTTTCACCCACGTTTTTTAGAATTAACATGAACAATTCCATGACTTTTGACAATATTTCAAATAAATTATATAATATGGAATGCTGGAATTGTTAATGGTAAATAAGATATCTAAGATTTGACAAACGGTTCCTAAATGAATGTTTTACTGACCAAATACGTTTTGAAGGGGCATTTTGAATGTTAGCTGACAGCAGCAAATTAAAACTCCCAAGAAATCAGTTGTACTATTTGCAATACAACTTGCAGGGTGTCTTTAATTTGATTTACCCAACACACTAACACTGTGCGTTTCCGTGCCAAGCCTTATAAACTTGATAGTAAAACTCACTGACATATATTATTTTTATCATATCTAATAAAGCACTATTTATTAGGCTTAGAAAACTTCTCTTGATTCAGAGGTACCTGGCCTTGAATTCACCAACCTTTCTTGAGAATATTCTTAGATTTAAGCCCAAGTATGCAAATTCCAATCACAAATATTTCTATAAGTTTCAAGTATAAATGTTCATAACAAGCTGCCATGTATACATATGATTAATACTAATAAATATCATCTTCAAACGATTGTTTATCTTTGAAAGTCATGGGAATATTTTTGAACGAAATTTGAGTACTTGAGCTCAAGTCTAAGAATAGTTTGAAGAATGGTTGGTGAATTGCAGGCCTGGTTGGGTTCCCGGTGGAGTCCCGTCCCGGGGGTTGTCACTCCGCATCTTGCATTCGCGCAAAGTATTGAGAATGTTTGCCGATGCAAATGCCATCTTCGCAGAGATTGTAAAGCCGCCAGTCCCGTGTTCAACGAGAGCCATTCCCTATAGTAGCTATAAACACATTACATACAAGTGTGACATACGGACTAACGATCCGATCAATCTTAAACAAACAAGAAACAAAGAGTGTATAATGGCAATTGGTTATCTCAAATGATGTCACGTTTAGTAAAAACCTACCTAAAACAGGTAAACTATCCAATCAACCTGCGTATTTACCTGTATTTTTCTATTGTTAGAGTGACATCATATGAGATAACCAAATTGCCAGTATATTAAGGTTTGTAAGTTAGTCATTTAAGTTTATCCTTAGTAGTAAATCTACTATTTAAAAAGAATCACTGTGAACAAATCAGAACGATTAGCAGAAGCAGAATTATAAATATAAACATATAACAGTTTCAAAATAACATGATATTAAGTTTTGATTAAAAATGTACTTTCTGCAAGTCCAATACTTTTTATCAATACTTATCAAACCGAAAATAGAATCGATATTATTAATATTTTCACCAGTAAACCCGCGAGATCCTTAAAAGTTATATTCAACGAGTAATTAATGCAAACCTTGACTGTTTAGTTTGTGTTTATTCACGCAGTGCATAATGACAATCTAATTTATCAGATTTTCTTTATCTTACAGTTTCATTTAGTATTACTCGAAACTCACTTTTTGATTTCTTACTCGAAACTCACTTATTTGCATTTTTTACTCGAAACTCACTTTTTTCTGTTCTTACTCGAAACTCACTTTTTTACATTTCTTACTCTTTTCTTACTCGAAACTCACTTTTTTCTGTTCTTACTCGAAACTCACCTTGTTACATTTCTTACTCGAAACTCACTTTTTTCTGTTCTTACTCGAAACTCACTTTTTTAAATTTCTTACTCGAAACTCACTTTTTTCTGTTCTTACTCGAAACTCACTTTTTTTCGAAACTCGAAACTCACTTTCTTATTCGAAACTCAATTTTCTTACTCGAAACTTACTACTTACTTAAAGTGAATCACTATAGGTGGCTTTGAAATAGAATACCGCTTAAAGGCCGGGGTCACACTATAAAAGCTGGATACACTGAAAAATGGCTACTATCACTGAACACTCTAAGCTGTCTACAAGCAAAGCACCAGTGGGGATTTTTTCAATATTTTAATAGACCTACCCAACACATTTTGTTGAAACTTGGCATAAATGTTCTTGAATGATTGATGAATATTCCTTGTGAATTTGAAAGCACTGTGACATTTGTGAGTGTTATATCCCAAAAATATTTTTTGAAAACAGTTGTAAAATTCAAATTGTCCACCACTTGTGATTGACAGTTGATGAAAGGTCATGACCTCTCTACCAGCCAACTAGAGTTGAGATGCTGGAGATTTTCAGTCAGCTGACATATGGCGGGAATAAAATACTACTACAAATACTACAGTGTTTAGGTGTACAGTACACTGACATCTTATGAAGTAACTTACAGAGACATGACATTAGATATTATGAAAGTTATTATTTTTTCATAAATATTATGTGTACAGAGATTGTAAAATCGCATGTGCATGTGTCCTGACTCAATTATTCCCATAAATTACCCGTTGGGAACACTTGGTAAATTTGGGAACCATTGCCTGGCCATTTCTAAAACACACGTTTTCATTATATATCCCTTCTATGTCATACATAACTCCAGAAGCGTTTGTCATTCCAGTGCCATTTTTCTGTTTTTAATCCACAGTTTTTTGTTTAGGAGCTACATAAATTATGTATTTGAGATTGAGGTTATCCTTTAAATTAATGGGTAATTGTCTCAAGTTAACAAAAATTAAAACAGATACCAAAAATTATTTTTGAAACTAAATTAATAGTTTATTGCCTGAACAAACCCTGGTGAACACTTTATCAATGTATACGAAAGAAATTCTATAAAAGTTTAGTTATTTGTGGGAAAAAAGTTGTGATTATTTGTTTTATTGGAGTTAAATAGGGACGCACTCCCAAGTTTATAATTCCACTTATTGATAGGTAATAGATAGTTGCCTAAAATGATTATCTCTTCATCTTTATCTCTGATATACAGACTTCACCACACTGAAGTTTATTGCTCTACCATACCACATGTGTTTATGTTTACAAACAGCACAAACTGACCGGTGGATAAGCCACTCCTACTGTGCCTAATTTGCTTAATGGCCCACCGTACGGTTATTGAAGATTTTGAGATCCGATCTTTAAGCCGGAAATAGCGCTTGATTCTTTTAAAACTCGCGGCGTCGCGTTGGTTTTTCAAATAACTTGCATTTATACAATCATTTGATATTCATTAGAAGAATAGTTTAAAGCAAATGCCTTTTGTATGTAACTGTTGATTATAGTATACCAATAAAATAGTTAAACTGATGATGGCATAATGAAGAAAAACGAGATCTCATTTTTTTTTAAATATATGCAAGCAGGTTATCTAGATCCCTATATATATATACTCGAGATGCTTCTTTTAATGTTTGTTATAAAAAATAAAAATAAACTCAAGATTGCCGTGTGTCCCTTTAAAACTAAACATCTGGTTTAAAAACGATTACAAAATTCCCGAATGAGCAACAACACAAGATGCAGATCAACAATACTTAGGTTCGTCCCAGGACTGCCTCAAGCAATATTCACGAATCTGTGTTACACAACATGAAATTATATAACAATGTAAATACACCAATACAATATGCGGATTTAAAAACTTACCGTTTGAAGGCATATTCGTAATATTTTCGTAACTCATTGACTCATGAAGGAATCGGAGCAAGAAATTAGCTGAATAATTCCTGAGAATGACGTAACCACGTTGCATAGTAACGACGTATTTATGAACGTCACATGTGAGAGACATCAAAACCACTGCGTAATTATTAACGCGCCACTGCGTCTTAAAATAAGTTTCTCCGGTTAGGACAACGGGATGTTCATTCGAATTTCTCAAAAGTTTTAATAGCGTTATTTTTTCTTACTGGTCCTTTGGGATCAATGATCCCAATATAGGTGGCTTTGAAGTAGAATACCGCTTAATATAAATGCTAGCGCTTAAAGCGAGCGTGGGGGGGTTTGCTTCTTACCTCTCATAAACAGACTAAAAAAGAGTCTGCTACTCTATTCTCTTGGTTGTGTTTGTTGCTTCTTAAGGATTTCTTATATTAATTGATTTAAACAAATAAAACATACACATAATTATCTTTCAAAGAAAACTCATTTTAAATGTGATACGCGCCCCACAAAGTGTCGGATCTTCGAAGTATGACATCGGACATCGGACGTACATAGAAATGTCTATTAGCAATATGAACCCAATTTAAAATTATTATTTATGATTCAGCAACAGCAACCAGCTGATTCGACATTTCCAGACCAAACTTTTTCATAAACAATAGTAGCATGCGTCTTAATAAAATGTATA
The DNA here is from genome assembly GCA_037043455.1 of Cyrtodaria siliqua. Lineage (NCBI taxonomy): Eukaryota > Metazoa > Mollusca > Bivalvia > Adapedonta > Hiatellidae > Cyrtodaria > Cyrtodaria siliqua. The sequence goes on along the minus strand of JAWPHD010013704.1, from coordinate 23,443 downwards.
TACACACTTCATGTGAATCTGCTGCCCACTATGAGTGTTTTCATGACACCAATCACTTCCTCAGATCACCCCAGTCCCTTTAAACATAAACTTAATTTTATTAACATAATCTAAACAGTGCATTGATACATGCAATGGAATTGTTAAGAATCTTAAAATAAAAGTCATTTCACCATATTTCGTGCACAATTTTACATTTCGACGAGCCGCAAGACAAGGTTAAGAATAATAACATTTGTAATTCCATTTCACCATTGCTTGTGCGCAATTGAAGGTCATGTGACGCAAAACACCATTTATTGAATTAATCGTTGCTTTTAATTGTCTCTGGAGCGAAGATGTGCATCAGTATTTCTTATTCATTTACGTCTCATCAGAGTATACAACATAAAATATACATTTTTCATAATACAGTAATAACGTACATGTGTAGCTCCAAATGGACGTAAATGAGACAATAGTAAAAGATATATTAATTTGCATTGCGTATACTATTCGTACGTACAACAGATAATAGTTGAGCAACTAATCTTAATCTTGATTATACAATACAATTGACAGATGCATTACTAACCTAAAATTAATTTAAAACAAAAGCACTTTAAGAAACAACTACGTTTGTAAATACGCGTCCAGGGGCGGCAGCCCTTTAAAACTTCTAATAAACACAAATTAAAAAAAATGTCTGAAAGAGATCTATATCAGCAAATCACATACTTAAAATACACCAGCTTTCATTATATACAAGTATAAAATATATTACAAGTAACCAATAAGATCAACTACTTATGTACATGTAAGAGGAAATGTCTTCTCCTAATAATTAAAACGCAGGTTTTGGCACATTGTCGAATCATAAGCGGACTGGTAAAAAGAAACACAAATTTATCTTGAGACGATAGTGTATCAAACGTTAGGTCAATAGTTTTAAATTTAGTGAATATATCTTCTCATGGTGTTCATCTTCAACATGCGTTTTACAAAACGGACATAATCTAAAATTTTCGGCCAATCCTTCATATCGCCCAGTCTCACTTCTAAGTGGAGCAACTCCACATCTAAATTTAACAAATGCAGATCTATGTAACTTCGTTAAAATTAAATTGCAATATTCTTCTGTTTTAAAATCACTTTTCAACAGTTTATACTTTCTAAGCTTGTTTCCAGGTCTCCCATTAACGCCTACATCGCTATTTATTTTATCTTTCCCTTCACCACCCCACCAAACCCCTACCACCTAGAGACTCGCAAACACGAAAAAGTCGCAAACACGAAAAGTCAAAGGCGAAAAGTCGCAAACCAGAGATTTTGGAGAAAATTTCGTGGCGAAAAGTCGAAATTTTACAATTTCCGGTTTGCGACTTTGCGAAATGAAATTTCGCCCAAAATCTCGACTTTGCGACTTTTCGCCTTCGGGTTTGCGACTTTTCGGGTTTGCGACTTTTTCGCCTTGTGGAAAGGGTTATTAACAGGGCGAAAAGTCGCAAAGTCGAAATTGCAGCATCCGTCTTCATAATTTCGGTTAAATAATAATGAAGTTATTCTGGAGGCCAGGTGGTCCGTTTTATTTGCTATAAATACACTCAAGTGATATGAAAACGCAACACGGGAATTTCCGCTATATATTGTATGTACAATATGCTGCTTTTAATCGAATGGTACATGGCTACGTAAGACCTTTCCTTTTGGAAAAAATACTAAAACAACAAATAATACAGCAAATAGTATTCCTGCAATGTTTCATTATTCACAGAGTACGCGTTTGGCTCAATCATGTGAGCAAACTTAGGATGCAACATTTTGCAAACTATTTACGTTAAATACAATACTGAATTAGCTCAATTTTTCGAAGAGCAACTTCAACATTGATGAATTTCTTGTTACAACGTGTAGTGTGATTAAAACGTCTACAACATCACAGTCGTGTCCTTTCTCTAGTTAACTGCAACTTTTTTTTAAAAAAACATCTTGGGATTTCTTTGGAATATTATGTGCAATTAAGTGTGCAGTATATACAATTTATACCACAATAGCCTAAATACACACTATGCATCGTGTAATACTCGAGGATATATACAGCATATGTTAGTTATTGTGGTATAAATACAATAGAGCATGAGTCTTGCACGTGTACGGACGATAATGCACTGGCTAACGCTCGTGCATTATCTCCCCGTACACGTGCAAAACTCATGCTCTATTATATACTTGTACCATAGCTCTAATGGTTTTCCTTTGTTCTTGCTTATGATATATTTTTCATAAACCTGAAGATCTGAACCTAAACCGTGCTATAAATGCCGGTATATTTCAGCCGTGCTATAAATGATAGATTCGGCAGTTATGCCATGGCCTACTCCATTTTACACGCGCATAGTTGTAAGTTTACACACAACCTGTCTATCAAAATGTCAATTACCTGCAATTTCTAAGGTACAAAACATTTATAGCATACTTTTTCGAGTATATGCGATTTATACTGCACTCTCGGGCCTGCGGCCCTCGAGAAGCAGTATAAATCGCATATACTCGAAAAAGTATGCTATAAATATTACATATAGCGGAAATTCCCGTGTTGCGTTTTCATATCACTTGAGTGTATATATGGCGTCTTCCATAAGTTTCAGTTAGACGAACATCCAAAAAGTCAGTATATAAAACAATCGATGCGTAAAATGTACTGAAGCGAAAAAGAAACGCGTTAGCCTTGTCCGTCCGTCTGTCTGTCCATCCCGAAAAGTTTGTGTCTAACACCTGCTACTAGCCAAAATTGCTAAGTACCCAGAGATATGGTTGAACTGCAAAATAATAAGTTTAATTCGTTTGCGCAGATCGCATGATCAAATGTTAAAGGTTACAAGTCGATGTGTTATCTTAGAAATAAATGAACAACTACAGCGACTGGGTACTTGGGAATTTTGTTCAGTATATAAATATGTGGTCTGGTTAGGGGTTTGGTATTCTAGGGGCAGATTCCAACAGTTTCAGATTGCTGGTTCGCGACCTTCAGTCTGTTTATGTTACATGTATCCAACGTACAAAATGTGCATAATCTCTATTCAAGGACTATAACGTTTAACCATGCATCGTATAACGTCTAAAATCTATCATATTACGAAATTGCGTAATGTTAAAACGAGTTGAAATTTAGAATAAAGTTTAACCAAGTTACCTGCCTGTTAATGGGAATTAGCTGAACATGCATACGCTCGCATGCTAATGTTGGCCTTTAACGAACACAACTCAATTTGCAAGTTATCATCCTTTATTGTAAATTAATAACTAGCATATAGATCTTCTGCTATAATTATCTATTGTTAGTTTTTAATACTATTTTCTTCCAAACAACGAAGAATCGGTGCTTCCGGGCTTTCTGCAGACGCCTCTACTAGTGTGAAGAAAACCGAGTAGTCCTGAATGTTCTACACACTCCAGGTCCCCGTCACAATCGCAGTTTGCCGAGAGAATAGAGCCGTGACACGCCTGTCCCTCTTTCGAATATGCCTGACATGATTTGACGAGACTGAGAACGTCGAATAGAGGTTGTCCGCAACACTGATCATGGGGGCAATCTGCGTTGGTGGAGCAACTTGCCGCCTGGAAAAAAGGACAAAAAATAATGCATGTTAACACTGTGAATTATAGTTATGGAAATGCATCCAATTACTAGTAATCAATTTATTTTATTATTTATTTATTTTATTTATGTTTTTGGTGGGGGTGTTAAGGTCCGCCACCAACCAACCCAAACACACACACAAACACGTACGCACGCGCTGCTGCAAACGTATTGTCACATTTAGTCACATGGGAGACTAAGTTCACCCTGAGAAATGCCAGGTTATCCACATCTGTACCAACAAGAGGTTTCAACGTAAACCAACATACAGATTGCATGGACATCAACTTGAAGCAGTGGACTGTGCCAAATATCTTGGAGTCACCTTCAGTGAAGACTCAAGTGGACAGCACAGCAGCCAAGGCTTCAAGGACCCTGGGTTTTCTCAGAAGAAACCTATACAACTGCACCTAGGAGGTCAGAGATAGAACTTACAATTCCCTTGTACTTCCAACTCATATGCCGCAGCAGCCTGGGATCCTTACCTCGCAGGGGACATCAACAAGCTGGGAAAAGTACAGAGAAGAGGAGCAAGGTATGCCCTTAACAACTATTGGGACAAGACACCAGGCTGTGTGACAAGAATGGAAAGGGTCTTTGGCTGGCAGACATTAGAAGAGAGCAGATGCAAACATAGGCTAACAATGCTCTTCAAAATACAGCATGGACTTGTAGATATGGCACTAGGAGATATACTGCACTTCAACGACCGCAGAACCAGGGGAGGCCAGCGATTATACCAACCCGCAGCCCTTCAGAATGTCTACAAGTACTCCTTCTACCCTCGTACCACACACATGTTCTGCCAACTGCAATCACCGACATCAGTTCATTAGAAGACTTCAAGGCTGCTCTTGACACCACCACTGCAGCTTTATTCTTCCGAGTGTAGTATCATCAGCGCCATGTACAATTTAATTGTAAAATACCATCGTTTTTAACATTTTGGAGGATGATCGCTGTCTCATCACCTCAGTAAGGACGTAAAATCAACATTACAGTCTAAGAAGACTCCTGACCTTTTATTGGAAGAAGAAGAAGAAGAAGAAGAAGAAGAAGAAGAAGAAGACGAAGAAGAAGAAGAAGAAGAAGAAGAAGAAGAAGAAGGAGATTCCTGAGGTGAACTGTGATGTACCGAGGAACAACTACTGTGTGATGTACCGAGGAACAACTACTTGGTGATTTACCGAGGAACGAACAACTAGTGTGATGTACCGAGGAACAACTACTGTGTGATGTACCGAGGAACAACTACTTGGTGATTTACCGAGGAACGAACAACTAGTGTGATGTACCGAGGAACAACTACTGTGTGATGTACCGAGGAACAACTACTTGGTGATTTACCGAGGAACGAACAACTAGTGTGATGTACCGAGGAACAACTACTGTGTGATGTACCGAGGAACAACTACTTGGTGATTTACCGAGGAACGAACAACTAGTGTGATGTACCGAGGAACAACTACTGGAGCCAAAGTACACAAAGATGATGTTGGCGAAGTTTACAAACATGTGATACTATAGATGGGAGCAGAGCAGAAGCGACAACTGACTTTCCATATTTAGAAATGGCAGCCATTTTGAATTAATTACTTGACAGGGCCGTCGTTTGATCGTTTTTGGGGCCGAAATTCGGTCCCATTCCCCTCACCTAAATGTATATATTTTCCCCCTTTTCCTGTAAAAAAATCCCTCTTAAAAATATTTTTAACTCCAAAACAGGAAAACATCATACAATTTGCAATTTAGAATGGTAAATTCTTGGTACCACTTAAAAAAAGAAAAAACACTAATTTGTGTTTCTTAGAAATTCCCCTTTGATATGAAAACAACGCAAAAATCCCCTTCCTGAGGGCCCTAGCCCCATTCCCCCAAAGTGAAGGGAGGGCCCTGCTTGATCTTAAATTTGGGGTGGCACATTTCCACCAAGCTCTTATTTTTCATAAGGGTAGGTAAAAACGTCGGACAGGAAATGAAGCTTTCAAAGAACACGGTAAACCAAAGACACGTATTAAAACAAACAACAATTACAATGTTAAAGGCACTAACCCGCTAAATAACGGCAAAATTACACTACAAAACCGTATATCAAAACTCTACACACGGGTTCAGTTCATAGTTCGGGTGAATATAATTTCCAGGCAGGGAATGTGAGCCTCCCTCGCCTATCGGCTCGGGTGAATATAATTTTCAGGCAGGGAATGTGAGCCCATGTCCCCTGTCAAGAATCCTAATAACTAATAATGTCTGAATATGCGTAAAATGAATTATGAGTTGGTAATTCTTAATTCGACACTCCAGTTTTGGGCTTTGACCTGGCTGGCTAAAGCCATTTATATTGTGTCTATAAAGTTTGGATTCTCGAAATATGCAAATTATATAACATATATCTCATCGTCAGTAGGTTTAGAATCGGTGTACTTATGTTCACTTTTGGCTGTTTTTGGCGGGATAGCTACTTTAATAAGAAGCAAGGTAGGTGACATCACAGACACAAACGGACAATAGGGCTACCGCCTTGGAACGGTCAGTGGAAAAAAGACCCCTAGGGGTTTAAACCAGGTTCTAGCGTGCACCAAACCTCAAATCTTTGGCCAGGTTGAATTGAATAAAAGGAATACACGTGCATGTTTCTGTAAAAATCAACAGTTTAGGAAATGTAACGATCACATGTTTTTCTATGTGCTGAACGCTGGTGCCCATCTTGGAAGTAACATCCATCCGAATGAATTTCAGTTGGGACCAATTTCCATTACTTTGGTAAGTGCTTCTCTGATAGTGATAACGAACATGCATAGTCCGTCCGGACGACCATCTGAGAAAGTGTCGATGAATCGCATTAAGGACCAGCCAGATACCGACTGCAATGGACTTATGAAGCCTCAGGAAAACTTTGAACGAAATATTTTCGTTTCAATAGTAAGGCATTTTATTTGCCACTGAACATTCCTGTTATGTAGAAATGTGTCTGAATAGGTGGACTACTCATTACGTGGTCCGAGTATAAACTTTCATATCCCATCCAACCCCTTCTCCAAGAAGCGAAAACGGGGTTGGCTGGGGTATAAAACAAAACCTTAATTTCGTTTTAAGTTTACATAAAGTAAAATAAAAACATTTAATGGATAATTTTAAAAGGTTATTGCATTTTTTTGAGTAAACAATGTTTTTAAACATATTTTATTGTTAAAATATCCGTTGTAAAATCCTGCTTATATAAGATTTCTCATCGCTTAATAGAATTAAGGCGAGAGGGAGCACGTAATGTTGGCTAAAACATGAGTCACGGGCAATAGAGAATGACAAACAATAGAGAATGACAAACATTAGAAAATAACAAACAATAGGGTATAACAAACAATAGGAAATGACAAACAATATGGAGAGACAAACAATAGGGAATGACAAACAATAGAAAATGACAAACAATAGAGAATGACAAACAATAGAGAATGAAACAAAAGAGAGTGACACACAATAGTGAATGACAAACACTAAGGAGAAGAATTCTATAAGCAGTTTGCTTTCATTCTAATCCTTTAATATAATTGTACAATGTATATATGAAATGTACAAATAATATGAAATAATAAACAATAGGGAATGAAAAACCATTTGTAATGACAAACACTAGGGAATGACAAACAGTAGGAATGGCAAACAATAGGGAATAACAACGACGGTATGACAAACACCAGAGAATAATAACAAGTACAACCCATACCTGCGTATATTCCACTGCACTGGGCAGCAGAAGGAACAGAAATAAAGTGTTTTGCATGACGCTGACAAATGAAGTCATCCTTATGTTTGAATATCAAAACAATCTCGATACATTTCAAAATTCAGAAAGATAAGATATCATGGGAGTTTAAATGTGTGGTTTATATTCGAGATAAGAATTTTAATGGAAAGCAGTTGCAATATTTGGGACATGCTGACAACGGTCGTTATTATCCGCTATCGCATTTTAATGGTACGATGTTATATTTCGGTCATTGCTGACAATTCGCACAGTAGAATTGGCCCATTTTTTGAATTTGTGAATGTTAGCGGTTTCTTTTAGTAAAAGTGGTATCTTGGTGTTTTTATATTAAATTGGGTATGCTGAGTTCGATTATGGTGGATACCAATCTGAAATTTGACAGGAAAGGCAATTTTTGGGACATTTCATTGTTTCTTGATAATTTTACTGGGAATTTTTGAGATCTTTCTTTTTTAACAAACATTTTACATATGTTCTCAATGTTCTCTACATATTTTTGCTTCATCTACATTGACTTTTCATAGGAATATTATTTCAAGCTGAATTTTAACCGGAAATGCACATATTGGGACATTTTATTATCTTTTGATGATTTTACTGGGAATTTTTGGAATATTTTTTAAAATAAACATTTCACACTAGTCATCAATTTTTTCTATATATTTTGACTTAATATACATTATCTTAGGAATAATATTTCAAGCTGGATTTTGACAGGAAAGGAAATTTTTGCGGCATTTCAATGTTTTTTGATAATTTTTTTAAATATGGTTTTAAAATAAACGTTTTACTCAGTAATCAATTTTCTCTACGTATTTTGACTTCATATACATTGACTTATCATAGGAATAATATTTCTAGCTGAAATTTGACTGGAAAGGCGATTTTTAGCTCTACTGGCCAGGGCCAGCAGAGCTTATGGGATGGTGTGTTGTCCGTCTTCCGTCGTCCGTCCGTCCGTCGTCCGTCCGTTAACTTTTCTTCAAACGACTTCTCCTCAGAAACTGCTTTGCTAATTTTGACCAAACTTCACATGGATGATCCTTAGACGAATGCTTTTTAGATTTGTTAAAATTAGGTCAGCGCTACATCCAAGATGGCTGCCATTACCATATATGGTCGAAACCTTAAAAAATCTTCTTCTCCAGAACCGCTGGACAGATTTCAACAGTTTTTCTTTTAAAATGATCGCCAACGCCTAGACTATCAAGTTGTTCAAATAAAGTCCCCAGGGTCAAAAATGGCCGTTCCCCGGGGGTCCAAAGTTTGTATATTGAGGTTTTGCATGTTTTTCATATAGACATATAGGAAAAAACTTTAAAAAATCTTCTTCTCTGAAACCACAAGGCGCAGAGCTCTCATGTATTACATGTAGCATCAGCTTATGGTCCTCAGCTAAGTTTGTTCAAATGGTGACCCTGGGGTCAAATTTGTCCCCGCCCCGGGGTCACAATTTTACATAGACTTATATAGGATTTTTAAAAAAAATCTTCTTCTCGGAAACTACAACAGCCGGAGGTTTGATATTTTGCATTTACTATAAGCTTATGGTCCTTTACCAAGTTTGTTCAAATGGTGACCCTCGGGTCACATTTGGCCCCGCCCCAAGGGTCACATGTTTTACATAGACATGTTCAGGGAAAAACTTAAAAAATCTTCTTCTCTGAAACTGCAAGAGCCAGAGGTTAAATATTTTGCATTTGCTATAAGCTTGTGGTCCTCTACCAAGTTTGTTCAAATGGTGACCCAGGGGTCACATTTGGCCCCACCCCGGGGGTCACAGTTTTACATAGGCTTGTGTAGGCAAAAATGAAAAAAAATCTTCTTCTCTGGAACCACATGGCACAGAGCTCTCATGTATTACATGTAGCATCAGCTTATGGTCCTCTACTAAGTTTGTTCAAATGCTGACCCTGGGGTCAAATTTGTCCCCGCCCCAAGGGTCACAGTTTTACATAGACTTATATAGGATCTTTTTTTAAAAAAAATCTTCTTCTCGGAAACTACAAGAGCCAGAGGTTTGATATTAAACATTTATTATAAGCTTATGGTCCTTTACCAAGTTTGTTCAAATGGTGACCCTGGTGTCACATCTTGCCCCGCCCCGGGGTCACAGTTTTACATAAATGCTTGTATAGGGAAAAACTGAAAAAATCTTCTTCTCTGGAACTGCAACAGCTTAAGGTTAAATATCTTGCATTTGCTATAAGCTTATGGTCCTTTACCAAGTTTGTTCAAATTGTGACCCTCGGGTCACATTTGACCCCGCCTCAAGGGTCACATGTTTTACATAGACATGTATAGGGAAAAACTTAAAAAACATCTTCTCTGAAACTGCAAGAGCCAGAGGTTTAATATTTTGCATTTGCTATAAGCTTATGGTCTTCTACCAAGTTTGTTCAAATGTTGACCTATTGGTCATATTTGGCCCTACCCTGGGGGTCAGTTTTACTTAGGTTTGTATAGGCAAAAGCTGTTTTTATTTTTTTTTTAGTTTTTAATTTGATTTTTTTTTTTTTTTTTTTTCAATTGCAATTTTTTTTTTAATTTAAATTTTTTTTTTTAATTTTTTTTAATCTTTTTTGTTTTGTTTTTTATTTTATTTTTTTTAATTGTTTTTTTATAATTTTTTTGATTTTTTTTGATTTTTATAAATTTTTTCATTATCTTTTTAATTACTTGACACTTACTTAAAAATTTCTTGTCGGTGCTACTCATCCTAAATGCCTTGTTGAATTTCGACGAAACTTGGCAGGAAGCATCGGTAAGATGTCTAGTTGTGCATATCACGCTTTTGTTCCAGTTCGCTGATTTTTGACGGAGTTATGGCCCTTTGACATTTTTATTTTAAATTTCTTATCGTCGCTACTCCTTAAACGGCTTGTTGGATTTCTACGAAATTTGGCAGGAAGCTTCAGTATGATGTCTAATTGTGCCAAGCGCGGTATATCAATGAAATCTTGGACAATTTCGAAAACTAGCTAGATCTTGTTAGTAATAACAGAGTTATGGCCCTTGATTTGTTGAAAAATGCTATATTGTATTTTTCTTTGTTAAATCTATAGGAGAAGAGAGCTATATCTAGCTATATCTATCTAAATCTATAAGAGCTGTTTTAGCCAGTAGAGCGTCCACAGGCCCTCTTGGGCCTCTTGTTGGGACATTTCATTGCTTTTTGATAATTTTACCGGGAGTTTTTGGACAAAACAATTAAAATAAACAGTTTACACCATTTATCAATTTTCTCTACATATTTTGACTTTATATACATTGACTTGTCATAGGAATAATAATTCAAGCTGGATTTTGACAGGAAAGGCAATTTTTTGGATTTTTTTTTGATAATTTTACTGGAAATTTCTGAAATATGTTTATAAAGTAAACATGTTACACCAGTCATCAATTTTCTCTACACATTTTGACTTCATATACATTTAAACTTGCCATAGGAATAATATTTCAAGCTGATTTTTGACAGGAAGGGCAATTTTTTGGATAATTTTACTTGGAATGTGTGGAATATTTTTTAAACCATATAGTTCACATTATTTATCCTTAGTCTTTATACGTAAGGACTGAGCCAGTTTCATACTTAAATAGGAATTAGGTGTATGTTGTGTGATTGGAAGCACACTTTGCTGTACTTGTTTAATTGGATAATTGTATTTGAGCCATCTGCAGACGATGCTACACTGTTTTTCTTTTTTTTTTTGTTGCAAGAAATAAGTCCATTACAGCTAGTTGCAGGTATAGGGCTTAGATACATCATGATTAGCTAAAGACTATTGCCACCACGTGTTCATTCCATTTTCAATGGCGCACGTAGCTGTGGTATAGCACATTCACCGTGTTTCCAATATTGATAGTGCACCAGTCCCGTAACAAGTGAAATTACTAGTTAGACTACGATTACCATGTTTTAAGCTCACTGATGAAGCCAACAGCAGATCCAGACGGTTGCTTTGATCGTCCGAGGCATATCTTGTACCGTTTTTGTCTGAGAAATTGATTTTTCAAGTGATAGACATTAAGGAAATTGTTGCAGCTGATGACCTCATAGACAAATTTGAAACACGGTCATCACTAAGTACAAGTGATTTCACTTTTCTGCGATCATCAAAGAGAAAGCTCATACACATCCTGAAGTTGTATGCTCTCCACGCCAGTACAGCACTGTTTCCTGCTACTAGTATATCATTTCCCGCATGTACAGTGTCAACAATGGTGGCTTATAAAATAGTTTGTTTGAATGGTGTTTTACGTCATTTTCAGCACATTTTTTAGACTATATATGACAGTCGATGTTATTTTTATTCTTTTTTTTTAAATCATAGTGGAGGCAGACGACCACTTTTTCCTGGCTAGAACCAGTACTGTATAGCTCCCGTCATCCATAAGAATCGACACTTAAGTCAAATAACGATAAACAATGTGAACCATATTGTTATAGTAAGTATTCCAAAAACAGATATTAAATAAAATATAAAAAAATCTACTTTTGGTAAAAAAAATATGGAATATTATTATTGTTAAAAAAAAAATCCCAGTAAAATTGTCAAAAAACAATAAAATGTCCCAAAAATTGTCCCCAAAAATGTTGTCTTTCCTGTCAAAAATCAGCTTGGTATCCACAATAATCGAACTCAGCATACCCAAATTAATATAAAAACACCAAGATACCACGTTTACTAAAAAAAATGCCGCTAACCTTTTAATGAGAGCTCTTCTATAGAAATAGGTCTGGTCTACATAGATGAATTGATTGATTATTGTTTTACCGCAAGCATAGTACAGTAAATCAACATAATTTAACAGTGCTCCGGATAAGATGCGTATCTGCAGAATTGCACATATGTGTTCATCAAAAAAGCATTAAAAATCAATGCGTACCAAGGATTTTATGGATAAATCCTTTTGCATACCGACAATGTCATATTTTCCATTACTAGTAGTCGGTTTTCTTTCTGACTGTGACCATTATGAATAGCGGTTATACAATGCAGGTTTCACAAAATGACCCTAATCGCGTTTATTAGTTTGAACACTCAGTGCTGCATTTCGTTGCAAAGGGATAATACTTTTAGTTTGTATTGAATTTGAATGAAAATGCAAAGCGTAAACAGTTTACGTTAGGAATATTGTTATTATAATGTATGAGATAACAATTCGTTCATTTCGTAAACACTATACAGGGTGGCGGGGGATTTAGAATGGTTCCGTCATTATATAGCCTAATGCTGTAATGGCAGTGCACTTGTATGATTTACCTACTACGTAGACTGTATGAAAACTACTATACCGAATATCAATATAAATGACACAATATACAACATGGATGCACAAAATGAAGTATATATTGAAAAGTCCACCACAATTCCCATGTTCACGAATAAAACCAAACATTTACACAATTTTTAGTTTTCAAATTCAGTAAAATATGTGTTTTTGTGCTTTTAGAAAGCAATTTTAACGATAAGGTATGTTTGATAGGGAAAGCCGAAAAGTCTATTAAATTGAAAATTTGGTTGGACTTTGAAATCAAAAACTATTTTAATATTTGCAAGCAACACACATCCTGATAGGTTTGGTTGTTTGTTTGAATGGTGTTTTACGTCATTTTCAGCACATGTGAGGCCATATATGACGGTCGACTTTTTGGTAGTAGACAACCCATTTTTCCTGGGTAGTACTGTATATATCTAGCCATCCGTAAGAATCGACACTTTCTCATTTGACAAGTCGAACTCCCGGTGGGATCCGAACCAGCATAGGCCTACAGTATTCGTATTTGAATACTGATAGACACCTATATTGTTCAGATCTCCTCCATTCCCTTTAAATTGCGCGAAAATGAATAAGTTCGATAAATATATCTATAAAGTTCAATATCGATTTTTGATGTTTACCCTTTTGTTATTGCGTATCTGATTTTAGGTGACGGGCCTCTCCCGAAATCTCAATAGCGGAAGTAATACTAAAGTTTCGTCCCTTGTTCTGACGTCATCGTTTCTGGAGTGATGTTTACAAATGGCCGACAGGTACGAGTTTCTTCAATTTGTAACAATTATGTATCAATTTTAAGCTTATTTTTCTATTACTTTGTTATTTATGTTCCTAAATTATGACTTTACTATAAAATAAATTGTTTTATTCACAACTGATCCATTCTGTTGTGATTACTTTTCGCACACAACCTGATTTTTCGTATTTAAGGACTTAATTTACAGAAAATGTGTTCAAAACATGATCATTCATGCGAATCTTCCGTATATTATTCAATGACTGAATCTGTATGGTGACATGTCTGTCATTCTCTGTGTTGTTTAATTTGGTGACTCTCATTAAAAACTTGTTATCTGATTTGGAAAACAAGAACTAGTGTGCTTTCAAACTCGTATACTGTACATGATGAACTGGTCATTCGTTTTATATATTAATTAAATTGGCTAGTTGCCAGGGGTTTAGATCACACATAAAAGAGCTAGCTAGGTCTTTAACTCTGAATATAAATATTGAAAAAACACTTTGTATATGGTTTGGTGTATGTTTAAACTATTTAATTACTTTGTACATGTATATAAAGAAAGATCATGTTATACATTTGTTTAAGTATCTTGGCGTGAAATAAGAGATATTAAAGAGAATATCATGTCAGTGCCTGATCCTATCCACTTTATCAGGTGAGGCTGAGAAAAAAAAAATCGAACCTGATAAACTGGTTAGGATCAGGCACTAACATAATATTCTATTTATCATGTTGGTCGTTTAAAATCATTTAATTTACCTTTTTTCCGTTCAAAAATACACAGGCGTCATGAAATATACCCTGACGTCACCAAAAGAGGTGCTGACATCATCAAAAGAGGTGCACCTGAAGGGATAGGAAAGTAACTGCCAAGATAAGATTTTATCTCAGACACCCTGTTTTTCGGCAGAATTATACAGATCAACATGATAAATTGCCAATCATATGTGTCTATTTCATGAAGGAGAAAGCTCTTGCCTTCATTTATTCATTGCAGTTTGAATGCTAGATTTAGTTTCTTTTCAAGCTAAGTTTGTACCCACTTAAATTTCTGTCGCATCATCTGAGCTTAGTAGCCCAGTGGATAGTAAGGTTGACTTGAAATCCACAGGAATTTGGTTCAAGCCTCCCCAGCACCACTGAGTTTCATCTGTGTGTTCTTGAGGAGAACACTTTTCCTTAGCGTCATTCATCGGATGGGGACGTAAACCATGTGGTCTCGTGTATCTGAGTCTTTAGCAATCTTTATCTTTAAATAGTCATTAAATAATTGTTTAAAACTTTATTTTTTCCAGAGCTGAATAGATTTTAAAAAGAAATAAAACCCTGTAACCATGGCTACAGCTGACCCGCAGGCGGAGAGGCTGGAGGGAGATGGAGACTCCGCGCCAGAAGATAAAAACACTGTTGTCACGGTAACCATTTGAATGTTCTTTTTACCACAAAGATGTCTAGATAAAAGTTCAGCATCACGTTATATTGACAGAAATACAGACATAATAACATTGTGTATGTGGTTTAATTGTATAACATTTAACAGTCTTTTGTTAGTCGTTCTATTAAAGTTGACTGTCAGCAGTCTAAAAGAAATTGATGTAAAAATCCATGATCATTTTGGATGATAGGCACATTATAACAGGTTGTCTTATTTTACTTCATCAACCTAAATAAGTTTAGAAAGAAAAAGATTGTATTAAAAAATATCAACTAAGATATTTTTAACTAAGGCCAAATAAAATTATATGTGTTGTTCCTATTAAATGCTCAAAAACATTAGGGTAGGTATGTAGGTAAAATATTTTACTTTCTAAAAATACTTTATTTTATATTTTGTCTTTTTATTTTACACTATACTTTTATACCCAATAAATAAATAAACTTAACTATGTATTTGTTGATATCGTCAGATACAGGACCGATAGAAAAGTAATTAAAAACAAAAAGAAGAAAAGAAATCATAAAATGCAAAACATACAATTTTTTATTAGCTCTACTGATCAGAGATCAGCAGAGCTTATGCCGTGGTGCGGCGTCCGTCTGTCTGTCCGTAAACTTTTTTTTGTAGCGACTACTCCTCTGAAACAACAGAATGGATTTTCATGAAACTTTACAGAAATGTTGCCCATGAAGTCTAGTTGATCATAGCAAAAATTCATGTGGATGTGAAATCCAAGATGGCTGCCAAATCTAAAAATAGGTTTTTAAAAAACAAGTTTGTAGCGACTACTTCTTGAAAACTCTAAGTGATATTGATATGGGACTTTTTCTAAAATGATCAGCATGACATGATGTTGGTCCTTGTCGAAAATCCTTTTGATTTGACGTTAAACATGGCTGCCAGCGGCCATCTTTGTTTACATAGAGTTATATAATGAAAACTTGTAGCGACTACTCCTCTGAAACTACTTGACGGATTTTCATGAAACTTCACAGGAATGTTGCTCTTGATGTCTTATTGATCCTAGCAAAATTTCAGGTCGGCCGGATATTCAAGATGGCCGTCCTGGCTAAAAATAATTTTTCAAAATACAAGTTTGTATCGACTACTTCTTGAAAACTATAAGCGATATTGATATAGGACTTTTTCCAAAATGATCAGCATGACATGATGTTGGTCCTTGTCAAAAATCATTTTGATTCGACGTTAAACATGGCTGCCAGCGGCCATCTTTGTTTACATAGAGATATATAGTAAAAACTTGTAGCGACTACTCCTCTGAAACTACTTGGCGGATTTTCATGAAACTTCACAGGAATGTTGCTCTTGATGTCTTATTGATCCTAGCAAAATTTCAGGTCGGCCGAAAATTCAAGATGGCCGTCCTGGCTAAAAATAAATTTTCAAAATACAAGTTTGTATCGACTACTTCTTGAAAACTATAAGTGATATTGATATAGGACTTTTTCCAAAATGATCAGCATGACATGATGTTGGTCCTTGTCGAAAATCCTTTTGATTTGACGTTAAACATGGCTGCCAGCGGCCATCTTTGTTTACATAGAGTTATATAATGAAAACTTGTAGCGACTACTCCTCTGAAACTACTTGACGGATTTTCATGAAACTTCACAGGAATGTTGCTCTTGATGTCTTATTGATCCTAGCAAAATTTCAGGTCGGCCGGATATTCAAGATGGCCGTCCTGGCTAAAAATAATTTTTCAAAATACAAGTTTGTATCGACTACTTCTTGAAAACTATAAGCGATATTGATATAGGACTTTTTCCAAAATGATCAGCATGACATGATGTTGGTCCTTGTCAAAAATCATTTTGATTCGACGTTAAACATGGCTGCCAGCGGCCATCTTTGTTTACATAGAGATATATAGTAAAAACTTGTAGCGACTACTCCTCTGAAACTACTTGGCGGATTTTCATGAAACTTCACAGGAATGTTGCTCTTGATGTCTTATTGATCCTAGCAAAATTTCAGGTCGGCCGAAAATTCAAGATGGCCGTCCTGGCTAAAAATAAATTTTCAAAATACAAGTTTGTATCGACTACTTCTTGAAAACTATAAGTGATATTGATATAGGACTTTTTCCAAAATGATCAGCATGACATGATGTTGGTCCTTGTCGAAAATCCTTTTGATTCGACGTTAAACATGGCTGCCAGCTGCCATCTTTGTTTACATAGAGATATATAGTAAAAACTTGTAGCTACTACTCCTCTGAAACTACTTGGCGGATTTTCATGAAACTTCACAGGAATGTTGCTCTTGATGTCTTATTGATCCTAGCAAAATTTCAGGTCGGCCGGAAATTCAAGATGGCCAGGACGGCTAAAAATAATTTTTCAAAATACAAGTTTGTATCGACTACTTCTTGAAAACTATAAGTGATATTGATATAGGACTTTTTCTAAAATGATCAGCATGACATGATGTTGGTCCTTGTCAAAAATCGTTTTGATTCGACGTTAAACACGGCTGCAGCGGCCATCTTTGTTTACATAGAGATATATAGTAAAAACTTGTAGCGACTACTCCTCTGAAACTACTTGGCGGATTTTCATGAAACTTCACAGGAATGTTGCTCTTAATGTCTAATTGTTCCTAGCAAAATTTCAGATCGGCCAGAAATTCAAGATGGCCACCACAGCTAAAAATAGATTTTTAAAAAATAAGTTTGTAGCGACTACTTCTTGAAAACTATAAGTGATATTGATATGGGACTTTTTCTAAAATGATCAACATGACATGATGGTTATCCGAGTCGAACATTATTGTGATTCTACGGTAAACATGGCTGCCAGTGGCCATCTTTGTTTACATAGAGTTATATAATGAAAACTTGTAGCGATTACTCCTCTGAAACTACTCGACGGATTTTCATGAAATTTCACACGAATGTTGCTCTTGATGTCTTATTGATCCTAGCAAAATTTCAGGTCGGCCGGAAATTCAAGGTGGCCGCAATGGCTATAAATAGATTTTCAAAATACAAGTTTGTAGCGACTACTTCTTGAAAACTATAAGTGATATTGATATGGGACTTTTTCTAAAATGATCAGCATGACATGATGTTGGTCCTTGTCAAAAAATCGTTTTGATTCGATGTTAAACATGGCTGTCAGTGGCCATCTTTGTTTACATAGAGTTATATAATGAAAACTTGTAGCGACTACTTCTCTGAAACTACTTGACGGATTTTCATGAAACTTCACAGGAATGTTGCTCTTGGTGTCTTATTGATCCTAGCAAAATTTCAGGTCGGCCGGAAATTCAATATGGCCGCCTCGGCTAAAAATAATTTTTCGAAAAACAAATCTGTAGCGACTACTTCCTGAAATCAAAATCAATCAGTAGAGCTTCAAGGTCATTGACCTCTTGTAATGACTTAAAGACATGCTTTTTACATTTCCTTGAATTATATTGTAATTTTATAGTTATAAATTATTAGGGACTTCACACATTTTATGTTCATATTTCAAAAATACAAATGCTCATTCACCTTCTAAAATTGATGACATTACCTTGCAGAAATGAGATATGTTTTGGTTGATGAGTACAGCATAATGATATTGAATTTTCATCGAATGTAAAAGGGAGGGACACACGGCAATCTTGATTTTGTTAAAACTCGCTGCGTCCCATTTGTTTTTCTTCATAACTTGTATTTGTTTAATCATAAATATTAATTATACGAATAGTATAAAGCAAATTGTTTTAGCACATTACTGACTGTTGATAATATTGCACTAGTCTATATTTAAACCTTTGTCATAATCGGAAGAAAAAATAAAAATCTCAGTTTTTTTATTTAATTATATGCAAGCAGTGATAATGGATTAATAAATTGAGATGCAACTTTTAATGCTTGGTAAAAACTTTGAGATTGCCATGTGTCCCTTTAATTTATATGTTAATTGAGCTACGAGGAGCGTTCATTATATAATGCAACTAGCCGTCGTATTCACCTTGTGTGAGGTTTACACGCGAAATTTTAAAATGATCTTATAGAATGAACCTTTAGTGACATTTTATTAAAATCAGTGAATATATAAGTCTATGACAACTGTTTAGTTGGGACCTATTCATATACACTGCCTTAAAAAGCTGCAGAAAATGTTAATGAATTTGCATAGGTCGTAATGTTGGATTCTAAAAAAAATGCATTTTGCAGCAAAGTAATTTATTCAAACTATTGTTGTAACTAGAAGTATGTGTAAATATTACGTAAACGATGTTTTCAATACAAAAAATTGATATAGTCCAAGGCAAGAAATGCCGTTTTCTTGGAAATATAAAAGTCCTGAAAATATCAAATTTCAATAAAAATAATAGTCCAAATCAGTTTGAAGATATGACGGAAAATGTTTTTAAATATATGGATAACGAATTGAAGGGATACTCTAAAGATTTAATATAAAATCAACAATTTTAGTTACCCCGCTCCAAAAATATTAAAGCCTGAAGTTGGTCTTCGCTTTTCAAGCATAAAATGTAAGCTAAATTTTGTGGCACTGACAACATTTAAGGAGCAATAAACTCAAAAATAAACACATTACAAATAAAAACTACTAACCAGGGGCGGATCCAGGATTTCAACTTAGGGGGGGCGTAATATTTTGGTCAATTTTCGGGTTCGTCTCTAGCCTCATAAAACGTTTGCCGTAGTGCATTGATAGGGTAAAAAAGTCCGTTTTCAAATAAAAAGATTTAAGAATGTGTTAATTAAACCACTCATTAGCCATTATGCGTCGAGCGAGCGAAGCGAACGAAAAAAAAATTATACTGAAGGCGTGCACCTAAATTGTTTGATATTTTATCTGCAGAAAACATGGACATACACGTATGAATAAAAAAAGTCCGTTTTCAAATAAAATGATTTAACAATGTGTTAATTAAACCACTGGTTAGCCATTATGCATCTAACGAGCGAAGCGAGCGAGAAATTGTTTTATACTGAGGGCGTGCAACGAAATTGTTTGATATTTTATTTACAATAACATGGACATACAGGTATGAATAAAAAAGTCCGTTTTCAAATAAAAGGATTTAAGAATGTGTTAATTAAACCACTCATTAGCCATTATGCGTCGAACGAGCGAGAACATTTTTTATACTGAGGGCGTGCATCTAAATTGTTTGATATATTATCTACAGTAACATGGACATACATGTATGAATAAAAAAAGTCCGTTTTCAAATAAAAAGATTTAAGAATGTGTTAATTAAACCACTCATTAGCCATTATGCGTCGAGCGAGCGAAGCGAGCGAAAAAAAAATTATACTGAGGGCGTTCAACGAAATTGTTTGATATTTTATCTACAGTAACATGGACATACATGTATGATCCGGAATTTTTAGGGGGGGCGCGCGCCGGGTGCGCCCCCCCCTGGATCCGCTAGTGCTAACATTTTCATATGGAAGATATAAACCTTGTGGTTTAGGCAAAAAAGTCCATATTTGTCGTCGAAATTAGATTTTTAGTCAAAATATTTATTTTTCGTTTTTGGCGTGTTCAGTATCATTTACATGTCTGAAAAAAATGCCCTCAAAACACATTTTTTATTGGATTGAAGTATCTGAAACTTGATAAATTAATTGGGGAAAGTTTATTTTAAGTTAATCAGTATCAACAACTACAGCAATGGACCATAATTAAATTTTAGGACCATAGTTGCATTATTTAATGAACGCCCCTCGAATTTGGTCATTTTAGGTTTATTTTGTTATTTCTTTCAGACAACAAAAACAGAAACAACAACAACAGAAGAATTCACTGTTATAGAGAATATGGATGAAACAGAATACAAATATGGTGAGATAATTGATCTGGTAATTGTTGATATTTATACTTTAATTGAATTAAGGTTTTATGGATTATCATTTAAAGTATCCCTGAAAAACAATAGTAGACATTGCAGAGGGGCACACACACTTGTTTGTGATGGTTTCTAACATGTAAGTTACTGTATGTGAAAAACACTTCTCCACCTATCTTGTTGTTGATTTTTATTTAATCCACAATGTATGCAATAATTTAGCCTGTTGTCTATATAAATGACTTTGGTAGCTTTACTTTAAAGAAAACATATTATTTATATACAATTTAAATGAGTTTTTCATGTTTTCTCAAATTGTTTTAGACAAATTACAGAATATTAACAATTATACATTAACTCTGCTAATGATTCAGGGTGGTGAGCAGAATACGTCATTTATGTAGACTTGATTTGTTTTAATGCGTAGGCAAGTGTAAAACAGACATCAGAATTGCCGTATGTTGAAGTAGTATGCTTGATGCACTGCATCATTTGAGATATGTGAACTTCTATTTCAGAGCCGCCAAAGTTTGATGACACATTGCCAGATCTGTACCGGCTCCTTGAATCCATGGAAACAGAGGGAGGTGACCTGAGTACGAAGAAACAGCCGCCATCTTTGTTTTCCAGACCCGAGCATGTGACAACATACCAAAAAATCTCAGGTACGATTCATCATTGTACATATTTCTGTAAGATAACCATTCTATTTAATGGAAATGTTAATTGCAACATGGTGTGGAAGAGTATTTCTTTGAGAGATATATCTCTTTTAAAACAGAAATACTTTAACAGATAACCATGCTAAGATTTTTAATCTGGGTCGGCATGTGAGTGGTTTTACGGTCGAAGAATTTGGTTTTATGGCAACACAAATGTAAATCACTTTAATTACTAGGAAAGTGGGTTTAAACTGTATATGTACAATTGTTTTTTCTCCGTCAGTTCCAATTCATTGCCTCTGCCATTTATCGGCATTGTCTAATGACGTTGTTTGTTATAGCATTATCTGACGTCACAATATTTACAGACGGTAAATCAGGCGTTTTACGGTTGCAAATTTCAGAAGTTAACCAATGGAATAACGTGTTACATTATAGTTGGATTAGAATTCTTATTTATTAGCCAGTTATTGTCCTAAATGTTATATGGTTGGTCAAATCCATTACAGCATGTTGTGCTGTGGAGAATGTGTAAAACATGCATAGAAAGTCTTTATTGTAATTTACATGTCAGTTGGTTACAATTACCTGAATTAAGAAACATGAAATTTCATCCAATAATATGTGACCTCAAGACATTTAGAACTGTTACCCCATCTGCCTTTGACTATTTTACATAGTAAATGACTATTATTATGCTGTTGTTAATCTACAGCTATTTTATTTTTAAGATATTTAACATGAATGTTTGCTTCATACGAAAAAATATAGAAAAACTCAAATAAGGTTTATCTTACAAACCTTGGTGAGTAAAACATTAAGACTATTCGGAGAGTTTCATATTTTTCGTATGTAACAAACATGAATGTAAGATTCTATTTATCATATATTCAACATTTGTTTCACTAAAACAAGGAGTAAGTAGTGATATTCCCATTTAACAAATACAAAAGGTCGTCTCGTATATTGTCACTGAGCATTGTATGAGGGTCATTTGATGTTATAACACCATAGGTTGATAATTATGGAATTTATCACAAAATATGAAATTACATAGTCATTATGAAACTGCATGCAAGCATAATTTATATTTCTGTCCATCTTCACTGAGATATTCTTATTCTACCATTATGTCTTATGAGATGTTTTCCTCATGTGAGACAACTCTATCTTACTTGAGACGTCATGACATCATGTTGAAATCGTCATATTCTGATGTCAGTTGTTGAACTTACAAGTGCCTGTATTAAGTGCGTAATGGGAGAAAAATAATCCATGATGAGTTAATCCATGTGAAATAGGGAAATATCACCCTTGTCGGAGCCTCGTCCCTGGTTGTTGCAGTACTGACCCTTGGGTGAGATTTTCCTATCTCACCTGGATATCCATTCTAGTATTCAGTTTAACTTGTGAATATCACGGTAATATTTATCATCACTTCAGAGCTGAAGCTTGAGTTGGAGGAGGAGGAAATGAGCCGTACCTCGACCATTTTGAGGCGGGCGTGAAGGACGACGTGGTAATGCTGGGCAGTATATCTCTGGAGGATGTACAGGATGAAGAGAAACATCTCCGTGATGAGCACGTGCAGTATCTCGAACAGGAGGTAATGTAACATGTGATGTGCTGGGATTTTTCTTTGTCACAAACACGTGCAGTATCTCAAACTGGGCATTATGTAGCACATGCTTGTCTGTCTTTTATCTGTTCACAAACATATGTCAGAGCTTGACCAGTAGGTCGTGTAGCGTGTGATATTTTTATCAGTTCACAAACATGTGCAGTATCTGAAAAATGGTTTGTTATGTGTTTTCTTTTATCTTAGGCTAATACTAGTAACTTGCCTATCTATTAGACTTAGTTTTAAAAAATAAAAATCCCATGAACACAAGCCATTTTCTCAGGTGCCTTCCTAATTCAATATGCTTGAGTGGAACATGTACATCATTTGAAATAGGAAATATATCTCACATATTATTTTTTTTCATCTCCACTGGTTGCAGTTGGGAGTTGGTTGGTGTCTTATCCATGGCTATTTTCCATGCTACCTTGAGACCCGTGGGAGTGGGGGACTGAGTGAAAGGTGCCTTGT